>JACXGK010009692.1:0-19460 GCA_016801125.1 Novumbra hubbsi
GGGTTTTCCCCCCCCCCCCCCCCCTCTCTCCCACTCTTTCTCTCTCTTTCTCTCTCGACATATCCTCACATCTCATGTACGAATGTGCGAATCTAAGCATATGTCAAAACAAACGGAACTCGCTGTTACAAAGTCTTTCCTGAAGCCCAGAGGATCGGCATAACTAGGCAGATATGAAAACCGAGGGCAGAAAGAGACATTTGTATCAACTCCCACGGCAAACGGTTCAGGTAACAGGCCAAACACAAGTGTCTGGGTATGTGTTCTGAATGCATATTCTTTTGTGGTTGTGTTTCCTCATGCCCTCACCCGATTAACACTCTGAGCTCGACAGTTCACCTTGTCCAGGTTGAACCAGTGGATAATGAATGAGCTTGTCCGGTCCTGCGCTAGCACTGCACACTGAAGCGTGTAAGCATCCACTGTGCACACCGCAGGAGGTCCCGTCCGCGCATCATTACAGAAGCCTCGACTGGCCGTGTAGCTGGGGCCTCGAATCCGTATTAAAGTTGAACATTTTTGGGTGAATAGGGGAGGGACCGTAGCCTAGTAAACATCATTGGTCATATGTACCCATAATCCTAATCCACTTTAGTGTTCCCACTGTCTTCTCTTTTGAAACCCCCCTCTCTCGGTGGAAAATGCGATGACCTCACGCCATCGTGTTTTCCCGCTCACGTCGTCGTGGTGGCGTCTTTCCGCGTGACGCCATGACAAACCAATCACGAGCCAGTCATTTAGGTTGGTCTCAACAGATTTACCCGCGGCCGGCATTTCCGTTTGACACGCGTTGTATACGTTGCCGTGACATCCAGACTTCTGCTATCAGCCCAGCTATTGGTCGTCGGAGGTCCCCTGTCCAGCCGCGTGCGACCGATTAGCGTGTTACTCCACGGCAGAAAGGCTTTTAAGTAGATTCGGGCTGTTTGAGGGGCTTAAGGCGGGCGTGGAATGAAACAGCCGCTGTGTGCACAAACAACATGGATGCCAGACAATGTGTAAAACATTAAAGTGCTCCTCTGTTTATTTGCCCCAAATCGCTAAGACAGGCTTTTCGGCAGATTACAACTCTCAGTTCCCTCTGCGACGATTTATAGATTATGGATAGCTTTGAGTTTATTTATTCACAAGACTCAGTGGAGAGCAAGCCTCTTTTTGGCCCTGCTTCACGTGAACCAACCCTCACCTCACTCCCCAGCTAATAGTGTCCGTCCTGAGAACGTCCAGGGGACCTCTGCTTCCCCAGAAGAACCTCCCGATGTGTTGGGGACATGCTGACTCTTTTCACCTCACGCTTCTGTTGGTAAGGCCCTGAACTCAGAGCCTTAACCTCAATGTTTTTCTCAGAGAATCCATATCTTCTTAGGTCTCAGAACACCGAACGCATGACAGAACGGTGGTAGACCAAGCAACATAGATAGATACCAGGAGACGGGCCGTTACACGAGGACAGCTGGACAGGTGCCGTAGAAGGGACTCAATCCACCATCAGCATGACCGATATCTGCTCCTTTGTGCATGAAACAACTGGAGGGGCACTGCCAGAGCCCTACAAAATCACCTTCAGCGGGCTACAGGTGTCCATGTTTCTGACCAAAGTGTCTTAAACAGACTCCATGAGGGTGACATGAGTGCCTGACGTCCTCTAGTGGGACCTGTGCTCGCGGCCCAGCATTGGACATCTGGATAGCCAGAAAACACAAAATTTGGTATGGACACCATTCTCTCCACACTTAGCACATGTGACAGACTTTTTGTTGTGAACGTTATGCTTCCTGCAACATCACCCAGCATGACTGGTTTTGCGGTTGGTCGATGATGGTCTGTCTCCTTAAAGGGTTGCACAGACCTCCCCGTGCTAGCCAACAGTACCCTGACTGCTGTTAGGTTTCCGCAGTGGGCCCTGTGTTCCTCTTGGTGCAGCCTCATGTCGCCAATGTGTGTGGGCAGCTCCGCGATGATAAAGGCATTGATGCCATTGACTGGCCCACACGTTCCCTAGACCTGAATCCGATTAAGAACTGCACAGAAGCATTAACTGCACTTGGCCTAGCAAAAATATATCCCCAATAGCATAGACAGTGTGTGAGACTGCTGCTATGACTAGTGTGAAACATCCTAATTTTCAGCGTACAGCTTCAAGAACATCGATGGTCTCTTCTACTTTTGTCAATCAAAAAATAAAATATTTAATTTGTTTGCGTAGTTGTTTTACATGTAGTTATGGAAGTTTTAGTTTATCCTCAACTTCTTTAAATGTGTTTGGTACCCTGGCTAAATTTAATAACTGCACCTCTACGCTATTTTACCATGGTTACTCACGCACACACAATATTGGCCCATTTGTCTTTTTAAACTTGTAATTTGGTGGTTAACCAATGTATGATAGTGATTATAGTTATATGTTGAGCGCAATCATCATTTTACACATTTGTTCATGGCAAAGGTCCCAGACTGTACTTTTAAATTAGAGTCGCTGGAAGAGTAGAGTTGTTGTGACACAATATGTATTTTTAATCAGTTTAAAAAAAAAAAAGCTCAGATTGCTTACTCTTGTGGCAAGACATAATGATGACAAACTGACCTAAAAATATGGGTAGAAATCTGACTTTCACTGTATCTGGGTACAGTGAAAGTCCATTGTGATGAGGCAGGATGGGTTTGTATGTCTGTTAGAGGTGCATGCAAATATATTATACAGGTGGCCAGAAATGTTGAACGCACAAACAATTCTCATTTCTAGAACACAAGTCTTTAATTTCTCCTCCATCCTCACCTTGGAAAGACGGTCATGCGCGGAGATGACGTAGGTTCTGTGTGTGCAGGCGAGGACAGGGTGCTCTGTTTTGTGTCTCTAAACACATTGCAATCTAAAGGTTTTGCTAATTTTATTAAAAAGAGCCAATATAATATTTTTTATTATTTGTTCGGCAGGGTTTTTTTCAAATACCAGTTCAAATATATTTATTTGATTTTATTATGAACACAGTAAAACAGTTATGGGGAAATTAAGGATAAAGACTAATGATATTCTCTGTAAGCCTACTGGCTGCAGGAGCTGAAGGCCAGTAGCAGCCAGAAGGTCAGGTGAATGGGTTTGTCCAGATGTTTGACAGGTACTGTTGTGTGTCAAAGCATTGGCACACATGACAGGCAAATCATGTTTAAAAATAGAGAAGTAGTGACAGCCCAAGGCAACTGCTCCATGGGGCACTACGGCGGGCATATCCAGCGTTCTCGTTGAAGAACTCTTAGTTCATTTGGACATGTCACTCTCTAAAGCAGGGTTGCCCAAACGTTTTCCTATTAAGGGCCAAAAATCTAACTTGCCTGAGGGCTGTGGGCCGAAAGTAACGTTGCATCATACCAAACACATCACAAACGCTATAATAATCAACAGCATCACAGGTTGCATTGAAATCTACTGTTGTGGTGGTTACTATATACACATGTAAATCATTTTAACTAGTCCTCCTAGTAGAAGTTGAGTGACCTTTCTTGTAGGAAGTGTGGAAGTCAGTTGTTAAAATAGCATTGTACTTGTTTATTTCTGCCGTTTTTGTGCTTCTCCAATGCGACTTGCAATTAGTGCAATAATCCTCAGACAAAGTCTTCTCTCGGATCACAGGCAGCTAACCAATTGCACAGCCAACAAAAGGGGCTTTATTCTTTTTAGATAGTGGAACCACTCCCCTTCCTTTGGGCTCCCGAAGGCTTTCGTTAAAGACTTGGCAAATGAGGTGCCAATATAGTCTGCTATCATTTCCAAAAGGTTCCCATCAAAGTGGCTTATTATTTCCAACAGATAATATGTTTCCTCTGCCTCATTCACACTAACCTCACCAAATTGAAAACCGCATTCGCTCTGTTTTACTATCAGATACTCTATCAAAAATATGATGGTTTGTTTCTCACTTCATCCGTTTTCACTGTGAACCAGTAATTGAAATGGTTGGCATTATCCAAAACATTTCTTGGAAGCTTCAATGAAGCATTGGGATGAATCGAGTTTTCTTCCCATTATAACAGTTAATATACTCCAATGTCTTCAGTTAGTTTGAAGCAGTCTTGAGAGAATAACTACATAATAATCAGTCAATGTTCTGGTCGCAGTTGACATCACACACACATTCCCCAGATACTGGCGGTTTGTGCTTGATGTCTAACAGCAGGACCCTAAACAAAGAGTCGTCAGATGAGGCAGACATTAGACTTGAGATCATCACTGAGGAATATGCACATGGATTTTTACAGATCTAGCAATATATCCCTTATATTCTATTTAATGATTAATAATGTATACTCCTAGTATGTGTGATTAGCAAATTACTTATTGCATGAACTTCAGTTCTGCACATAACATTTTGATGCCTCTAACCCTTTCCTCGGTTGCTAATTTAAAAATATACTGATAATGCTGGAGGTGATATTTCTAGTAAGTCTATTCCTGATTATTACCTAGAAGGAATTAATGGATTTTGCCAGCAAATTATCTGAAGACGCTTATCTGATTGAGCTCATCTGCAGCACAGTACCTGAGTCTGTGTGCTGCTACATAGCTTCTTATGATGGTGGTGTTCTTTTGTCTGCATGATGGATAGTATGATGAAGCCTGATGGTGTAAGGTGGTTTCATCTCTCTATATTAAGGTGGTGTTAGCCTCCTTGGATGTGGTCTGCACGTTTAAGGTGGTGTTAGCCTCTCTGGATGTAGCATGGTGGTGTAAGGTGGTGTTAGTCTCTCTGAATGTGGCCTGGTGGTGTAAGGTAATATGGGCCTCTCTGGATAAGACCTGTCAGTGTAAGGTAATGCATGCCTGTCTGTATGAGGTCTGCTGGTGTAAGGTAATACGTGCTGGTCTGGAGGAGTTCTGCTTGTGTAATGCAGACCTGTATAAGGTCTGCTGTTGTAAGGTAATACAGGCTGGTCTGGAGGAGTTCTGCTTGTGTAATGCAGGCCTGTCTGTATGATGTCTGCTGGTGTAAGGTAAAACTGGCTGGTCTGGAGGAGTTCTGCTTGTGTAATGCAGGCCTGTCCCAGAGAACATCTTAAAACAATTTAGATGTCACAAAATCGGGGATATAAATGGGGTACAAGGCTACAACGCTAAACGCATGCTATGTATTTTGTTTTCAATAAATCTACTTAAAAATTACTTTTAGAAACAGTCATACAAGCAATGGCTGTGGAGCGTTCAATCGCATGACTCTCTCTGTGTTTATTTCATTTAGCCTAGATCTATGTACATGTGTACCTGTGTATATGTGTATTGTAACAGGTTCATGTAAACCCCGTCTTACTTTGACACAAATGGAGGAAAAAATGAGTCAGGGCCACATTGTGAATTCTTGATCTTTCTCCCAAAATGTTTACACCAAAAGGAGTTTTTATGACTCTACATCATCGGCGGAAATGTTCAAAACATAGACCATTCTTCTTATCTAATGCCAACTGTGGGCTCAGCAAAGAAATGACTTCAATTATTGACACTTAAAATGCTATAAATGACAACTTGGATCTTGAGCTCTACTTACGAGTTTACGCCAACCAACTTCTGTTGGGATGAACCAACCATGGCACAAGTGAACTCTAATGTACGAGGACCTATGTGTAACCACGTTTCCACTGGCTGCGAATTGGGCGTCCTCTCATTCACCTCTGACTCATACGACTCTGCCTCATACAACTCTGCCTTCATTACGGAGCCTGGGCCAGACTAGACCGGTTGTCGGTTTTCATGACTGCGTTTGTTGGCCTGGCAACGTTTGTGGGCGCGTGGACATCCTGGTTGATGTGTAGCGGTTTCAGTGATTTAAACCTGGGGATATAGAGGATCAGCCAACCTTGTACGCTTTGAATACTCACAGTGACATTGTTGTATGTTTTAATGGTGAAGGGTTGATTATCAGGATCTTGTTCATTATATTCCATGGCCTGTTAAGATTAGTGATTTCTCTTTCAGGCATGACTGGCTCCTCAATACCAAACAACAGTAAGAACAGATTAGAGAATGTATTCTTGTCTACAATTAGGATATTCAGCTGACAAAGCCTCTGGGTTTTCCCCTCTGCAGCATTGGTTTGTGCTGCTGTTTAACAGGTTCACTGTTATTTTCTCATGTTAGGTCTTCTGCCACCGATGCCATTATAATTTGTTGATTGTACATTTATTTTCCAGTTGAGTTACATTTAAAGAGACTACAAAATGTTCTTAAGTGGTTTAGAATACAGTTTTGCTTGTTCTGAATGGTCTCAGTTGTAGAGTCTTTGGCTGGTTTCAACAAGTTTTGCGATGACACAAGTCAACGTAGCCATTTAACGATCTGTGCGTTGTGTAGGTTCTCTAGTGATTTGTAATTCAAGTCTTTTTACTGACCAAGGGACTTGGGGAATACTCAGGGTAAGCAAAATCTTACCCAAATATGAATCTTAGTCAGACTGTGTTTTTAAACAAATTGTTTAAATTGTTCCATGCCATGTGACATGTTGCACATGCTTGACCGTACTTTCTAAACCCTTTTGGAATGCCAGAGCAAACGCAAAAACTAAGAAACAACACAAGACCAACAAGAGAAATCTATTTTTAGCTACAGTCATTTCTTTAAATTTGATGGTCAGGTTACCACTTTGCTTGCCTTTGACGCATGACAAACATAACTAGTCAGAACAGTTATGTTGACAACTGTAAAGGTATACAGGATAATCATAGCTAGCCTGGCTGGATAATGATTACAATATAATTTGCTTCCCATCTGTGTATCTTAACCATAGATGGCTATCGTCATTCATGACAAAAAAAAAAAAAAATGACAAGATTTCTCAAATCCCAGTGGCTAGTTAACCCCCGAATACGATGTTAATAGGGTGACTGTTACATTGCCTTTTATTTATAGCTTTTTTAAACATTGGTGTTACTGTTGTTTTTCATTTTGTTCATGCCACTCAAAGTTGGCAATACTTTTACATCATAAACAACTTCAGTCCGGGATTAGTGTACTTCAGTCAGTGCCGTTAAAAGGCAATTGCCAAAGGCTTCAAGTCTAGTTTAAGCATATCATATCATATGAGACATGTCAGAATATGTCATATTTTTATATTTTATAAAATATAATAGCTCAGATATAAGTTTGAATGGTCTTTTCTCCATCCTGCAAGCTTTCTAGACTCATTGTAGGTCATCAGTTGTCCAAAATGCAGTACACAGGGAGCATTACAATTAATGACACTAGTCAATTTGAGTAATTAGCCGTGCACAATTAGGGCCAACTGTAATTAGCCCAAACCAACAAGAAAATGTGATTACTATGTTGTTCTGTACCCCACTGTTAATGCACAGAGCATCTACAGAATGTGTATAGACAATAAGGGGATTTTATCTCAACAATGTGTACTTTTGTTTACATTCATTTACTAATCCAAACTTAAAAGCAGTGTATTGCTTTGGTATGGACTACATTACCACATAAGATGCTGAGGGGAAGTTAAAAATACATCTTTTTGATTGAAAGGGTGTTCAAAGATGTCTTTGAAATCATTCTGCTCACTGGGTTTAATGTTTAAACACTGCACCAACTCATTGCCTGTAAAGGCTTAAATTAGCAAGTGTACAAAAAACGAGAAGATTATTGGAATGCCACCAACATCCTAATTCAGGACCTACAGAGGAGGGCCTGTTCATATTCATGAGTCATAATCAGTTTGTAAATAGCAAGTGATTAATCAACTTCCAATGCGTGGACAGGGCCAGGACTTTGCCTATAGATCATATATGGGGGGGGAGGGAATAAATAGTGTATTCCGTGATACCGCAGATATACATAAAGAAATAAATCAAAGTGCGTTGGAAATATGCTCAGTTGCTATGTTCTATGTTCAGTAGTCGTATCGCCATTGCCTGTACTCTTAGAAAGTGGGATGTTAGCGGGTGCTGATAGAGATGGCGTCATTATTACAGAGGACACAATAGAAAGTAGAGCCTGGTTGGAGCGAGGCGATGGAGCCCCACTGAGCTCACACAGCCACAATGGATGCGATTTTTTGATTGTTAAAAAAGGCGCCTAGATAAAAGGGTAAATGCCCGTTCAACTATAACTGATTGCGTAGCTATGCATGGCAAAATGAGTGCACTTTTAATTAGCCCTTCTTTAACATTAGGATGAACATTTAATTACACGTCGGCAGTAAAGATGAGTCTTTGTGATACCGGGTAATAGTCGGAGTTAATAAAGCGTTCGGCGGGGGAGTCGGTTTTCGGCCGAGCCGTCGGAGTGCAAGCTCAACAATCAACCCCTCGCTTCTGGCCGTTCTGCCTCTACGCTTTGTTCTTGAGGAGTCATGTGTTTAGGACGTTGAAGGAAGCCGCTACGGCCCTCTACTGGATCCACCTCTACCCGGTCGGTGGAAAGAGGACGTGGGTTCAGATACTGTTTGAAATGATTTAAAATCGATTTTAAGGCAAGGGCTAGATCAGGCTTGTCCGGTGAAAGGGATTTCATAGAATGGCTTTGAAGTAGTAGAAAGACATTCCAGGCAAGCAAATGCACACTTTTTTCATTTTCAGCAACAATTTAGGAGTAATTGGAGTTTACCTACCCTCAAAACAAACATAATGTGTTTAAAAATTATCTTAAATGCTTTTTAAACCTAGTTCTGCCCGGGTACCGGAATAAACCTCTGAACCTCTGGATCAGGTTCCCTGAATCCCAACTGTCAGACTGTGACCACTGGTTTGCAATCTGAATGCTTGATATTTTGTTGTTGCAAAGCGGTGATACAACAAAAATAGCTCTTTATTTACAATTGGTTTGGAGGTGGACCGAGCGGGTAAAAATAGAAGCAAGTGTCGCTGATGTTGTGGAGAAAACCACACGTCTCAGAACGATGTTCGAAACACAACTTCAATGCAGCCTTTTACAGCTGAAAATGTGCCACATGGAGCGGCTGATAAAAAGCCTGGGCTTGTTCTGGGCTTTGTGGAATCCTTAATGCCCTCGCTGTCCTTGCCAGGCTCCCGTTTCCAACTGGTCTCCTTGACGATGGGTTCTCTGAGAGACGACTAGCCGGTGCCAGGACACTGGGGGCCTCGATTGTCCCGCTGTATGGCTCATTATCATCTGAATGCATCACATTTCCTGCCACCCTGGAACGAAAACAAGAGGCCCCCTGTTCCAGTAGCCGATGGCCGGGTGAAATCTGGGCCCAGTGTGGTTGCTTGGCGGCACTGGATTTTCACTGGCTTTTCACAGGCTTTTCACTGGCTTTTCTCTTGGGATTTTCAACACAGGTTTTCAGGCTCTTGCTGCTGCTGTGTCTCATCTCTCTCCTGTATTCCAACCGGTTGATTTAGGTTTACGGAGGAGAGACGGGAAGAGGAGGGCAGTTCACGTTTGTAGCATTTGAGCTAGCGTCTCACCTTACTCTCACACACGCACATTAAATAATTCCAAGTTAAACTTGAAATAGCTGGGCCCCTTTGGACACCGGTGAAAATCAAACGCAGTTGCTTACAGGATGTAAGTGCCACAGCCCTGGTCGACATCAACTTAGGCCTTGTTCACACGGCTGTCTCTGCGACTGGCTCCGTAGGTTTATGTTTCTGTATTGATGATGCAGACAGAGACCCTGCACATAAACCCAAAGCCTCCGCCTCATCACAGGGTCGTCTACATTTATTCTGCAGTTAATTGGTTCCCACTACCGAGAGAATGAGACTTGGTCATGGATGGTCCTTACTACTTCAGTCAATTGTAGGCTAGTGGGTGTGTCTTTTTGTACAGGTGTGTGTGATTATGTGTGTGTGCAACCAAGGGAAGAAAGAGGCCATGGCTTCCTTTTTCTGATCCTCTAATTAACGTAGGATTCAGCAGGCTGTTAGAACAACCCTCCTCATTACCAATCTGGACCGATGACGGTGTTTCATGTTGTCAACATTTCTTTTATGGCGGTGTCAAAGTGGAATTCTCCTTTTGCCTTCGGGGTCTGACCTTTTCACATCTTTTATTCCTTGAATACTTCTTGTTGCTATGATATAAATATTTGTCCTGATGGCAGACGGTGTATATTTAACCAGCAGAAGCCACTCCCCCTCCCTACGAATCACAAGGTGTTTATCTGTACAGCAGTGAAGTTACGACAGAAGTGACCACTGGAATGTGGCTCCATGTGACCACACAAAAGTGCACATTATTTCCTTCTGCCCTCTTCATCTAGAATCTTATTTTAGATGTTTCGTTGTGTGCTTATTTAACTTAGTATGCACCTTGCTTTGTTTGAAAACAGTAATTATACGAGTTTGTCGGCAGAAACACCAGTACTTCTTGATTGGCTTATTAATCGAAGAGGAGAAATGAAACGTTAACTTCACATTTCCTGATCTTAGTTAGGCAATTTGGAAACATCTCTGAATGAGCTATTATGCGATAATTTAGTTTCAGTCTAACAAACGTATTGTATGTTTCTGTCATATTTGTATTGCTATTTGTATTGCTTTTTATGTTGTACATTAATGTAGGCTCCGTTTGGAATAAGATCCTGGTCTGCGTAGTGATTCTGTTATAATAGGGTTAGGGTTAGAACAACATGCTGTTGAAGATGGAACGCATGGCACAGCCATATGGCACAGACAGCCTGGGGGTTAAAGCATCTGACCGGCAGCCGAAAGGTTGCTAGACCGAAACTCAGGAAGGTGAAAGTCTGTCATTCTGTCCTTAAGCGAGTTAACCCGTAATTGTTTTTATAGGTTGTTCTGCATAAGCTTGTCGGCTGTTTGACGTAGATAGAAATGTTGAGAAAGCACAGCAGCGCTGTTGATAGCTGCCTGTGATGAATTGCTGCATGATTTAAAATTTTTAAAGCTATATAAAGTTATTATCTTAATTATATCCTCCATTCTGGCCAGTCTTGCCCTTATAAGGGCAACGTAACATCAAGTTGCTGTGCTATTGGTAATCTTTTAAAATGTATTTTCCTTCCCCCTATAACCAGCTGCCTACCAGTTTTGAGCAATGTTAGATACAGTTTAACCAAAAGAAATGTGTGTTGTTATTGGCAGTTCCAGCTTTGGAAGCCGTTCTGAAACCCCTGGTCTCTTAGACCCCACCCTTACAGGAGACCCTCATTCAGCTTGGTTGAAGTTCTTTCTGTCTTGGCATCCCGATACTTGATTAGTACAACATTTAAGATGTTTAACATTTTCACACAGGCTTTCCTTATTGTGTGGCAGTACCTTAAATATGGCGGCATCCTTGGTTGACCGGTGCGTTCATATTCATATTTGGCTTTACAACTGTCATGGCAGTTATGCTCACTGTTATTTATCAAAGACACATGATTCCCTTCAGTCAAGAGTTAAATCACCTTAATTACTCATGGCAACTAATTCACCTTAATTCCTCATGGCAACTGCTTAAACAATTTGTCCCGTCTTTGCTGGTAGAAAAAAGTATTTTGATAATACTAGACTTGGAATTGTATGTTGTTTTTGATTACCGAAGATGTTAAGGGCAAATTTTGCTGCAATGCAACATAAACCTGCCATGAAACACAATGAAGAAGTAGACGAAACATGAGGAAGATAAAGACAATTATAAAACAAATTGAAGCCTGATAAAGACAAAACATGCTGAAAAAGAAGCCTGGACTACTGACTGACTACTGACTGACTACTGACTGACTACTGATGTGGCTGATGTGGCTGATGTGGCTCCATGCAAGCTACTTCGCTTTGTTGGTTTGTTGTGAATATTTGAGAGAAAATAATGGTTCTGTAGACAGATACGTGTTCTCTTCTCAGCAGTACGCATTTGCTTTCCAAAGCACAGGATTGTATTTTGATTTGTAAGAGACCAACGGACAGCCTCAGACCACCATGTGTGTTTTATAGTCCCCAGATGCCACTTTCCATTCAAGTCAGGAGTGGAATTCATTGATAATGTTTCCATGGGTTTTCCCATCACAGTCGTTTTTAGACCGTTGAAGTCTATAGTCACATGAACACAACAAGAGCACAGTGTTTGCTTCATGAGTTTCTCAATTTCAAAACCTCCATGTAGGTAGCAATTAAACAAGAAGTGAATTTATACTGGATGTAGATATTTTATCCTACGCTGGCCGGGAGTACCAAATGCAGGGCTCAAGTCTAATGATGTCAGAATAGGGAACTAATTTGATAATGATTAAATACAGTTAAATGTTGATTACTGTTTCAGTTTCAGTTTCAAAAGGGACGGCATGACACTTTAGTATCAGTAGGTTGGTGCAGTTGTAACCCTCTTTCAAATGCCTAAAATCGGCCGAATTCCAAATTATATTACAAAATACCAATCTTGATATTATAGTAGGTATACCGTACATGTTTGCATTTGTATATGAATTTATTTGTATTTTGGGCATACATGTGGGTATGCAGTGATGGTGAATACCATCAGATGACCAATGTATTACTATATCTGACCATTCATGATGCTTTTTCTTTACAATTGGCTTTACTTTTTAGCAGGGAGTTCTGCTCTGGTTACAAGTACATTTGGGGTGTTTTTTGGATAAAGTTGTTTGGTTGTACTGCCTGTCAACACAAACATTGCACATTATACATTTGTTAAATATTTATACTAATTTAAGTGCAAATTAATTATATATGAGGGATATTAAAAGGTTGGATCATTAATGCTTAATGGTCTTTGTGCTGCAATGTAGGTTAGGACCCGAGAGGGACACGAGAGGAAAAATAAAACAAACAAATCATTCTGAATAAAGGAAAACATGTATTATGATCTGGCCCAGATCCTGTTAATTACACATGTAAAAAAAGTACTTTGTATTCAAATAAATAAAAAAAATCTGAAGGTTCCTGCATTGTTGTATAAGCAATTCTTGCATGCATACCCGTACATTTTTAATGCTTGGTTTGAGTTCAGAAATCCCATAACAATTGAGAGAATTGAAATTGATTTTGAGGTTCAGAATATCTACACACAGTTGTACAGGACTCACCTCATTCTACACATCACCAGATTGACCTTCACCTCTAAAAGAGCAAGACGTCACTAGTCGATTCGGATTTAGACAGGCCTACCATCTGAAGGCCACACACACACACACACACATACACACAACAAGACAAACAAGTTAATAATGATTTTTGAATGCCTAAGCCTACATTGAAATTCTTGTAATGAAAATCAGTTTCAAACTCCTTTGCTTGTAAATTCACATGTGAAACAACAATTAAGTGATGTTAATGCTTAATCACTGTCTGTGTCTGAAACTGAACTGAAAACAGCAGAAAGACAGGATTGTGCTCTTAGTCTGAGCCGAGCTTCAGTATTTCAGCCGGTCGGGGGGGTAGAGTAGTACCATGCGAGTGCCAACATGGTATTTAATTCCAACTCATGTGCTGAACCCATAGCTTAAGTGTGCCCAGCATATGTTATGCTATTACAGAAGGAGGATGCATAATCAGATTGGTTCCATTCATTCCCTCTCGCTGTGAGCTTTGTCTAAACGCTACGGATGCCTCTTCTTCATTTGAGCGTTCTGTTGTCGCATTTTGTGATTGTTCCTAGTTAAAAATCAGATCACGCGCGACCAAGTCAATGATTTGAATCGTCTGATGCCTGAATGTAACCCTGAACCTAACCCTGAACTTAAACCTGAGCTCAACCTTAAACTGAATATTTCTCTGATGTTTGCATGTATGCCCCCCCCCCCCCTTATTTAGGAAGCCCTTCTGTTGTTTCTCGATGTGTTGTCTCCCTGTTGTCCTGTTCCCTTGTAGCGTCAGCTGGGTTCCCTGTGCCTTCGGCCCTGTCCTGTAATGCCTCCCGTTTTAATGCACCCACTGATGCAGTTGAGGCCAGATTTGTGACAAGCTTTTTCTTAGCAAAACTGTCATGTTAATAGCATTCTCTCTCTCTCTCTCAAACTCTGATTAGTCTTTCTGTCCATTTCTTGGACATCTTTGCATTTCCATAATATAATTAAAACTCTACCTTCCTTACCTCTCTGAACAACACAATTGTTGCTGTTTTTGTCTGAAGATCATAAATAGTGCGAGGACCATGAGCCAACTGATGCCGGTGCTGCTAATTACAGTGTGGTGAAACATGGGAACAGATGCTCCGATTGTAAATTAACGATGACGGACGTTTCGACAGTTTCCGAATTCATCTCAGTGCTTCATACTTGTAGTGTGGCGGGGAGGTTAGAGCCAGGGTTCCACCAGCTGTCTCCATGGTAACCATCATTTATTAACGTGCCTGTTGTGTTGGTCGTTTGGGCCATAGTTCGGGTTTCCCACCAATGGGCTTCATGTTCAATTAGAAGCGGGGCCATGAAGTAAAAATGGACTTGTATAGATGGTATGTGGTTGTTGTCAAACTGCTGTTCAATATCCGAAAATCGGTAGCTTGTTGGACTACATTCGCATTCATCAATATACTGTCCATCCAGACACGGAGTCTAAGGGGCAGCTTGCAGGTGGAGGAGCTGCACAAAAAGAATCATCTAATCACAAATCTCTAAATACGCATTAAAACCTGATTCTTGTCTCTGATTTTTTTGCAGTTTGTTCATGGCTGATAGATAACAGACTAGCTAAATATCCATGAAAAAAAGGTGTTGTCTTACGTTTCATTGTAGTTATCATTCATGGCTGGTAGACAACTGCCTAGATACTGTATTTGTCTTCTACAAAGGTTCTCTCTACCCTGAAGCACCTGCACTTGAAGATAGCTTTACTTCAGAGCACTCTGTCCTTGCTTGACAGCTGATAAAATGATTGCCCCTTCGTCTCTAAAATGTGAGCACTTTAGCGATATGGTAGGTACTATTAAAATCAATAGTACATAGACTGCAAATGTTCTCGATACAGGAGCGTTGAGTTAAAGAGTCAGCTTTACATCTCTGTGCCATTTCATGCGGAATATCCTGATGGTTATTAAAAGAAGCAGTGCTCCACAGCTTAAACCGTGGGGAATAAGAAAAACCTCCCTAATTTACATCAAATTCAGCATTTCTTCACAGAGCATCAATTGAACACACCCAGAATATTAAACTCTAGCCTGTCTTACATTTTCCCATTTTAAATGGTTTGGCATTCAACTGTTTGCCAGCTGTTGCCCATTTGAGTTCATACATGCTCATACTGTTTCTCTCCGGTATGTGAACTGTTATTCACACACCAATGCTATTAGCTGACATAGATCAGAAGGGCGATGTGGAGGCTGGTGATGTGCCCTCCGTTACATGCCGCCCGAAGCAGAGTGGAACATCTCTCGACTAAATAAGAGGCACTGGGTGTTTGAAGGCCACAGTGGTGATCTTAGGTGTCCCAGTGCATGCTGTGTTTAGACGGAATGCCAAATCAGACCCAGGGTAGTCATGGGAAACGCTGGGGCTCATTCCAGGTTCTAAGGATTCCACTCCAGCACTGTGCATTTAGACTGGGGAGCAAATCAATGGTTTCTTTAGGCTGTCCCCCAAGAGAAAGGCTAATGAAAGCAAATGCTTCACACGATTCCTCAGGTTTATACAGGATTGCCTTGGTAAGAACCAGCAGTGGATATGCTGGTGGTGTTCGGGAGCGTTGTGACTGAGAATTGGGCCCTCTCTGTGTGGGTTCTGTGTGGGTCTGTTCAACACCAACTGAAGGAGTTGTGAAAACATCGCCATATGGCAGTCAGAATTTAGCTGCATTGTAGTGTGTTGGCGGAGAAGAGCCTGGGATTGGGCAGACTTGGTGTCATTCATCTGCCAGAGCAACAGGTAGGCGGGACCATATCACCCTGCTGTGCCTCAGTGGTTTCCTGCAACCGGGAGTGAAATTGGTCTTTGTTTCAACACGTCTGCGGGAAACCGGGACGTTGCAAAGTGAGAAAAAAGAAATATCCAGGAAGGTTGGCAACAGAGGTGGAAATGAATTAGCTTTTCCGTTGCCATGCTTATTAAAGATTAATATTCTAATACCCAGAGCATACATTATTAAACCACCTGCAAATGTATACAGTAAATTCCTAGGTCATCATGTCCTTTGTAAACAAAGGGGTGAATAGATATCAACAGATAATACAATTATTAAGAGGCCTCCTGGATTCATAGAGGACATGTTTTTCCATCTGTCAGCCTGACTTGTATGTCTGTCCAGTCAATACGCAGCGCGGTCAATTACAGCCGATCATCCTGGTTTCAGTGCCTGTCATCGCAGTGGCATTCTGCGGAAAACCAGTCAATGGTGTCATTGAGTAATTTCATCCTTTCGACGTACGCTTTGCCCGGGGAGGAGGTGGATAATGCAGACCGTGATCACCGCTTGTGACGTGAGCCACGGGTGTATTGGGGGACGGATCCATGAACTGTAATTACGCTGCGTTGTTTGCACCAGGATTTTTAATTAAGTGGCCCGTGTCATACGGCGTATGGAAATATAGCTCAATACATGGATTCTGACAGGCTGCCGCAAACAGAGCAGGTTGCATTGAGTTCACTATAAATTAGTGTTCTTACTCTGAAGAACTGAAAATCACAGGCCGCTTTCCTGCGTGAGCTCAGTAGTACAAAAACAATCCCTTTTGACAAGGTTTCCCATCTTGAGTCAATTTCAGACTTGGTGTATTGCCATCTGAAAACCCACTGCTGTTCATGTTCTTGAAATACATGTTTGGAATATGTATGTGGCTAAGTTTGACTCAATACTTTGCTTTGTTTTCTTGTCTCTTTTCTTAGGTTCAAGATTTAACCGAGACACTGGGACAGGTAACTTTGATTACTTTGCTACAAAAGCTGTGATTGTGTGCAGTTGCAGTTCCAGCTGGTTTGGCTTCCTGGTTGAGCCCCACATTTAGTGCCCTCCCCCATATGAATAAAAACAATATATACAAAAACAATTCTCATGAATAACATTAGGAAGTAACAATGACAAACAGAAACAACCTGTAGTACATAAACCCTATTGCTAACAAAAAAGGCACTAATACAATTATTATGCCCAAAGCCTAGATGGCTCCTCATCCTGGACAGTGTCAGAGGGTGTTAAACATTCTTTCAGAAGTGCCCCTGCATTTGCATTGAAATATATTATACGGGTCTGACACCCTAAATACATTTCATGCACAATTAAATATACATGTCATTATGCACTATTTATGGAACTTAGGAACTAAATGAACCATACAGCCTCCAGCCTGCCTTCTAGGCATAAGACACCCTAAAAGTGTCAATATATCACAAAAGATACAAATATCTTACATAATATAGATTTCTTCTAATTTAGCCTACAGCTTTCGAAATTCCCTTTACAGAGCTCAGGACCTAGTCAATACAATCATAGAAAACCTTGATGATGTCACCTCAATGAAAGTTAACCAAATCAATTATGTGCTAGTTAGGTTTTAATCATTTTGCTGCAGGCTAAATCCATTATCATGATGAAGCTGTGTGAAATAATTTCCAATGTTATGTAAGCTAGTTGGACAGAAAACTGTATATATCTATGCCCTGTGTAGCAACGTAGAAAGCAACAAGGGCTAACAAACATTAATGTTATATTAAGTGGTTGACTTCGATCCGGAACAGCGTTCCAGTAGCAAGCGTTATTAACACACACATTTTTATGAACATTGTGCAACGTGTGATTTGTCCGCTCCTGCACGTGTTTTTCTCCCAAGTCAAGCGCCGGTTCTATTAGCCCGTTTCATTGCATGGATGAAATCTGCTCATCGTGAGATGACAAAGCTGCATACCTTTGTCCTTTTCACATTTTTCTAATTTCTTACTCTTCCTAAACTGAGCACCTGATGGCTTACATTTTATTTATTCATTTGTGTTCGTTCGGCGCTCGGGCATCAATACTTTACTTATACCCCAGAACTCTCAACCAAGAGTCCAGACTAAACCAATTCACCTCGGTGGTGTGCAGACTGGTTTTATATTGTAATGTTTCTATTCCTAACGATATCACAAAAACTATATATTCACATTATTATAAATGAATTGAACGCAGGGACATTATATCCACCTGGCTCTGCGGAAGTAGATAAAGGGCTTTCCCCAAAATCCCATTTCATGATTGCGTCATTTTGATTTTGGTGACCCTATCTAGTTCTATTTAAAATCAATGTTTTTTAATATACTGTAGATATTCCAAATGTAAACAGAGATGTTCACACTCTCCTTATAGTGTAGGCCGGGGTGGCATAGGCTTCAGTGTAGAGCTGGTCCTAATCGGTGAGATTGGTGAGTGGCTTTGCTCGGACAACAGTACTACTGTACTAATTTGTAGGGAGACAATGATCCTACTGGGAAATCCCTTACTCTTCTCAGCTCTTCATTTGCCTTTGGCACGGCTGCTAACTCCATACCCCCACATCAAGAGTTTGTTGTTGTAAAAAGCCCAATGCGGCGAGGTTTGTCTCGATAATGAGTCAGCGCAGACGGCGTGAAAAATCATCTAAAACAGGAGTATCTATTGATGCGGAGGCACGCTAGTTGATTTGACGCTTTGTCCTGCTTTCCTGGGCTTTTGTTAGCAGATGGGTTCTTGTTGCAATTTTTGTCTACGGCTTCCCTCAGCGGATCGCAGAGTATTTTAGTCAGGAATAATCCTCACCATCTGCTGTCTCCTGTACTACGTTATAGCACTCTCTCTCTGTCTCTGTCTCTCTTTCTTCCACCCTCTCACTCTCTCACCCATCTAACCCTCCCCATTATCTCCCTTCCACCCTCTCTCCCTTCATCTCTCCCTCCCTTCCTCACTCTGTCTTTCTCTCACTCTCCCTCGCACTAATCTCATCCTACACAATCGACGAACCGGTCTGGCAATTCTAATCTAGGCTGTTACACTGGTCTGTCATTGTTTTCTCCTGGGCTGCTCTTTTAATTTGATTTATTTAGATTTATTTATACTTAATAAGTTAGCTGACAGTTCATTTTGGCATTGAATTATGGTTTCTGAGTTAGCAATAACATTTGCTACAATTTCATATTGACGAGTGTCTACGGGGGACGAGACGTGTCAGTGGGGAAAAGATGCGTCAACGAGATGACCAAAGGTGTTCCACCACAAACAAAATAAACACAAACAACATCAAGAGTCTGTACTCAACGACCAGACATCACATCAGCTTGTGTCCTAACATTGGCTTATCATTTCAAGCGGGAATGGATCCAATGGTGTATACTGTACACACGTTACCTAGAACACATCTGAGCCCTGTGGATTACCGACAGTTGTAAATGAGTCATGTAGGTATTATACAGATGTGCCAGTCGTAAATGAGTCATGTAGGTATTATACAGATGTGCCAGTTGTAAATGAGTCATGTAGGTATTATACAGATGTGCCAGTTGTAAATGAGTCATGTAGGTATTATACAGATGTGCCAGTTGTAAATGAGTCATGTAGGTATTATACAGATGTGCCAGTTGTAAATGAGTCATGTAGGTATTATACAGATGTGCCAGTTGTAA
>JACXGK010009693.1:0-19482 GCA_016801125.1 Novumbra hubbsi
TAGAAAGAGAGAGGTGGGGAAAGAGGTACACTGGAGACCGAGGAGGATATAGAAAGAGATAGGTGGGGAAAGAGGTACACTGGAGACCAGGAGGATATAGAAGGAGTGAGGTGGGGAAAGAGGTACACTGGAAACCAGGAGGATATAGAAGGAGTGAGGTGGGGAAAGAGGTACACTGGAGACAGAGGAGGATATAGAAAGAGAGAGGTGGGGAAAGAGGTACACTGGAGACCAGGAGGATATAGAAGGAGTGAGGTGGGGAAAGAGGTACACTGGAGACCAGGAGGATATAGAAAGAGAGAGGTGGGGAAAGAGGTACACTGAAGACAGAGGAGGATATAGAATGAGAGAGGTTGTGAAAAAAAGGGAGAGAGACAAGGAGAAAAGTAGATATAGAATCATAACAGTGTTCAGACTAGCAGTTCTATCATAGGTATAATTAAATAAAGGGGATCCTGGGTGATCGCTTCAAAGTGAGGACCTTTCTTTTGGATAACTTTTAGGGCGTCCCAAACTGCAGGCGTTTTCCTGAACACTGCCACACCGCTCGCATGGTGCAGTGGGTAGGGTGCAGTTTGGGATGCAGACACTGCGTGAGAGCCATCTTCGCTGAGCGGGGAAATTGATCAAACACACTCCTCCATTAATCCTGTTGTGGCTTCAGGGAGAAGAAAGAGGTTTTAGAGGAGGAGGTGTGCTCCTCTCACACGGTTCCCCCTCCCCTGTCACAACGGCAAACAGACATGCTGGTGGCGACGCGTGCATGTCTCTGTGACTGATGTGTAGATGTACGCAGGACGTTAGGGCACTCACACCTGCCTGCACGCACACACACTCTTCTTCCTCTCTCGCTCACACACACACACACACACACACACACAGAGCGGTTAATCCGTCTGATTGAAGAGCTTTCAGATGGGTAATTAAATTTCCCAATGATCTGCAACGGTGTAGCACACACACACAGACACATACAATACATATATACATATACAGTATATATATATATATATATATATATTTATACCCATACACATACCGTCTATTGACAGCAAGTATTTGGACAGTGACAAGTTTGGTTGTTTCAGCCCTGTATTCCAACACTTTAGATGTCAAAGAAAATCACTACAGGGTAAAGTACAAATTGTCAGTTGTGATTTCAACCCTACTGGAAAAAACACTAGGAAATAACCGCATGTATTGTACATAGTCCCCTATTGGAGGTACAGTCAGCCCCTGGGTTGACATGACATACCTCAACCCTAAGCTGACATACCTCAACACGAACATGACATACCTCAACCACAACATGACATACCTTAACACAAACATGACATCTCAAACCTAACCTGACATACCTCAACCCTAACATGAAATTTTAAACCTACTTACCTACCAAACTCTAACTTACTACACCGTAACCTAAATCTTACCATTACCATTCCCATGCCCATACCCAAACTCTAACTTAACAAACTCTAAATTACCAAACTCATTTGGTAATTAACAAACTCACAACTAATTTACCATACCTTAACCTACCAAACTTCTACTTACCAAACCCTAAACTACCACACCCTAACCAACCATACACTACCATGCCCCCTAACCAACCATACACTACCATGCCCCCTAACCAACCATACACTACCATGCCCCCTAACCAACCATACACTACCATGCCCCCTAACCAACCATACACTACCATGCCCCCTAACCAACCATACACTACCATGCCCCCTAACTTGGGGGTACTGCCTTCACACACAGTGACACATACACACACGTAACTTACGGAGTGTTATTGGAGAAACGTAGTCTGTTAAGCATTGGTGAATGAGATGGTACTAACCACAATGATAATCACCACAACAACAATAACCACAGTGATTACATTCAGTCAAATATGATAATCACCACAATAACAATAACCACAGTGATTACATCCAGTCAAATATGATAATCACCACAATAACAATAACCACAGTGATTACATTCAGTCAAATATGATAATCACCACAATAACAATAACCACAGTGATTACATCCAGTCAAATATGATAATCACCGCAATAACAATAACCACAGTGATTACATCCAGTCAAATATGATAATCACCACAATAACAATAACCACAGTGATTACATCCAGTCAAATATGATAATCACCACAATAACAATAACCACAGTGATTACATCCAGTCAAATTACATCCAGTGATCACATCCAGTCTGGTTAAAAGTGAATGCAGCGTAACCGGGCTGATTGGGGGAACAGGCATTTTTCTAGAGGGCCATTGTTTTTCCATGGGTAGTGGGGATGGAGGCTGAACACGCCCTGGTGAGGTCAGCAAGAGCAAACAGAATATAATAATAGAGAAACACACCAAATTAAAATATCTCCATTACAGTAAACAAACCATAGTAATAAAGGAACAGACCAAATCAAATTATCTCCATTACAGTAAACAGACCATAGTAATAGAGAAACTAAATTCAATTACCTCCATAACTCCTAATTAAACACAAGGTCTGATGAAGGTACGACCACGTAAAGAAGGGACAAAACAAGAGACAGAGATAGAAAAGGGAAACGTAATAACCAGAGAAGGAAATAAAGAGCCAAAGAGAGCCAGAAAGGACGCGTTGTGTTTGATAGCAGTAAAAGTCCTTGATACAAAACGTAGCTGTCAACACCGTCCTGCAGCTGAGGGCAGTGAAGCGGTGTGTGTGTGTGTGTGTGTGTACGTATGCATGTTCATGTGTGCTTCCTGTGAAAACACTGGCCAGATGGGTGAAGACTGAAGACGCGATATGCTCTAATCAACAGATTTGTCACCGGGAAGAATAACGAAGAGAAGGAAGGGGCACAGAGAGCGTGAAAGACAAAGCAGATAGAGTCGATGCTCTCAGCGTGCTCTGCTAACAGCTGCTAATCCAAAGTTTACCACATGAAAGCAACACAAGCTGTAATACAATGCTCTGTCCAGCTCATACTGCAATGTACAGGGTCTGAGGTAATCTACATTTCCCCATCTCAGACTGGAATGTACAGGGTCAGAGGTAATCTACATTTCCCCATCTCATAATGGAATGTACAGGGTCAGAGGTAATCTACATTTCCCCATCTCATACTGGAATGTACAGGGTCTGAGGTAACCTGCCTTTCCTATCTCATACTGGAATGTATAGGGTCTGAGGTACTCTGCATTTTCCCATCTCATACTGGAATGTAAAGTGTCTGAGGTAATCTGCATTTCCCCATCTCATACTGGAATGTAAATGGTCTGAGGTAATCTGCATTTCCCCATCTCATACTGGAATGTAAATGGTCTGAGGTAATCTGCATTTACCCAACTCATACAGGAATGTACAGGGTCTGAGATAATCTATCTTTCCCCATCTCATTCTAGATTATACAAGGTCTGAGGTATTCTTCCATTCCCATCTCATGGTGGAATATACAAGATCAAAGGTTCTCTGCCTTTCTCAATCTTATACTAGAATATACAATGTCTGAGAATCTGACTTTCCCCATCTCATTGAGGAATATAGAAGGTCTGAGGTAATCTGCCTTTCCCCATTTCATACTGGAATTTAGATGGTCTGAGGTAATCTGACTTTCCCCATCACATACTGGAATATAAAAGGCCTAAGATTATATGCCTTTCCCCATATCATACTGGAATAAACAAGGTCTAAGGTTTTCTGCCTTTCCCCATTACATACTGGAATATACAAGGTCTGAGGTTATCTGCCTTTCCCAATGTCATACTGGAATAAACAAGGTCTGAGGTTATCTGCCTTTCCCCATGTCATACTGGAATATACAAGGTTTTATGTAATCTAGCCACAGTGCTTCAACACAGTAATTGTTTGCTCTTTGGAGTGTCAAGATGAGGTTTCGTAAAAGTACCTTGTGCCAAATGCTAATGTAAAAACGGCTTCATAAACAAAGTTGATTGATTGGCTCAGGGTGTATATATATATATATATATATATATATATATCAGATACCCATTCAGAAAATACATCCTAGTCTTTGGTGATCTCAACACCAGAACTGTCCAGAAAGATCCAAAACCCCTCAGCACACACGAGGAGAAACACCTTCCTGGAGGTGACAGCATTTCTTCCCGCATACGCACCCCAGAGACACATCGACAACAACGCAACCATGCAAAATGGGTCACAACTTCTGCACCGCTGCTGGATTTTCGAGTAGTACCTGCTCACTGGCAGGTATCAAGTGGTCTCCTACGCTTGGAATACATACGCTTTACCTGTTGGCAGCAGAACTGTGGATTATTTTATCCATGACCTCAATGCTCTCTCACAGTCAACGCACTAATCACTGAAACTCTCAGTGACGGAGCCATATTCATCAAGGCCAAACAAACACGAACAAATGGCATAGATAGATGTTAAGTTATGAAAGAAAACCACCACAAAGCAATGGGCCAACAAGAAATCCCACATATTTTCAGACAACTTCCGGGACAAAATTTCCAGCACATGAGCGTCATAACTGGACCAGATGGCAATGGAAGAAGGTGACCGGGTCTGTTTGATCACATTCTATTTTACATCACGTGAAGTGCTGGGAGCGTACTAAGCCTTAATGCAGACCAGGTACACTCTTTCATGGTATTCCCCCGATGGCATTGCCCTCTTTCAGCAGGATAATGCACCCTGGTTTGAGGAACACAACAATGAGTTCAAGGTGTTGACTTGGTCTCCAAATTCCCCAGGTCTCAATCCAATCTAGCATCTGTGGGATGTGCTGGACAAACAAGTCTGATCCATGGAGGCCCCATCTGGCAACTTACAGGACTTAAAGGATCTGCTCCTAACATCTTGGTGCCAGATACCACAGCACACCAGGTCTAGTGGAGTCCATGGCTTGACGGGTCACCAGGTCTAGTGGAGTCCATGGCTTGACGGGTCAGGGCTGTTTTGGTAGCAAAAGAGGGACCTACAAAGTATCAGGCAGGTGGTTATAATGTAATGGCTGATCTATTGTATATACAGCTCTGTAGAAATAAGTATGAGACCACTGCACTTTGTTCTTCCCTTTCCAATAAAGTAAGAGACCACTGAAAGTTGATGCCGTGGTCTCTCTTAATTGAACACTTCCTCAATCAAAATGTTCCTTTTCAACTTTTAATTAGAGCTGTATACATATATGTAGACAGTATCTTGGAATGCTAAACAGCGAGTACAGCATGCCAGAACACCTAACCACCATGACTGATCCAGAATTAGGAAAACATGACTCTGCCTCGCTATTGAAAGGGGCCATCTCAGTCTGACCTGGCTCAGAGGTCCGGAGTTCAACCACACAGGACATATATTTCCCACAGATCCAAAAATAAAAAACAAAATAAAACAAAGACAAAACCCTATATCTGTAGGATTACAATGTGCAATCACAGCAACAAAAAAACACAAAGAGAAATAAACAAAGTACAATAAAAACAACCTTCCAAAAATAACTTAATATTTTCTGAATTTGTCCTTATTATTTTCTACCTGTTAAAGAAATTCCAACACATAATTTAAAGGCTAGTGAAGCCCAACTGAATTATTTCAAAGCAAATCAGGAAGGCAAACTAGGAGAAGTACCTGTTAGATTGAAAGGATAGCTGAAAATACAATCACAATCCAGGCATTGCCTCATACAACTTAACTAGTCTACAGCTAAGCTCCATTGCGTATTCAATTTGCAAAGAATAGGTGTAATAAAGATAAAGAATAAAGAATGGATGTAATAAAGTAGAGTATGTGTATACATACATATTTGTACACAATACAAATATGTGCATTCCAAAAACAAAGGCAAATGTGTCATTTGAGTTGACTGGGGAAGGTCGTCTGTCTATCTGTCTTTTCTTCCATTAAAACTACACCAGTTACATTCTCACAAACTTTTGAAATACATATTTTTTTAATATATTTCTGTATATATTGAAATATGTTAATGCATGGTTGCTGGCACATTCTTTGTATTGAGTTTTAGTTCTGTTTGCTGTGTTTATACAGCACCTTTACTTTTGCCATTTACAGTTCGTGTAGTCTTTGTCTGTTTTTGGATTAAATTCACCCTTTACTTTCATAAATGTCTGCTTTTGGTTCCCCCGCACACTATGACAATTTGAGTGTATTTCAAGTGTACTAATGTGCTTTACAACTATGTATCATTACGTTTCAATAACTGAGTCCATTTAAACACACTGAAGTAAAGTTAATACTATTTAAATTGTACTTACCATTTTAATTCAGTTTTTTTGTAAAGTAGTAAAGTCATTCTAAATGAATACACTTTAAGTATACAGCATTTTTGCCATGGGGTAGCTAGCTAGGAAACACACAAAATATCACCAGAGTTAAATAATCTCTAGTGATGAATGACATTGAGCTAATGACAGTAAAGTAAAAACATGTGAGTCCTGAGATACCCAGAGGTGGTAAAAGTACGAAATAAAAATACTCAACTGGGTTCGGCTGTTTTCAGCACTTTAGGGTAGTATATAATTAAGACCTAGGTACCATGTAAAGGGAGTTTAAAACTAACCAGTTATCAAATAAATAAAAGGAAAGAATATAAATAATCAATAAAGGTCACCGGTTAGTTATGAACTGTTGCCCTGGTCATCTTGCTCTCACTTACCAAAACAAACAAACGCACAACGAACATGAGAAATGACTGTCAGCCTGTCACTCCAGCAGTGGGCGGGATTGGGATCAGGGTGATTGGTTCGCTGTTGGACTCATTCCGTAGCGTAACGGCATGGCAAGCTCCCAAAAGATCCCAGTGGACAGCGGTTACCGCACTTTAACAGCAGTGTGTACTGGGTAAGAGCGGGGTCTGAGGCAGAAGAGGCACCGCGACCCCTGGCACTGAGGGGATTGGAGGGAACCGGGTGAGCAGAACTCCAGAGGCACACCAGAGGTCCTCCAGAGGTCACCTCACGTCCGGCCTGAACAGTCATTTAGCGGGTGAGCAGTTCGACAAAGCAGAGAGGAGCAGACGAACAACCGAAATAAGTGTGGCGGTGAGGAGGAACATGGAGGACTTGGAGGAAACATGGCCGCCGTAGGGAGTAGGTCGATGGAGAGATAGCCCGTTTGTAATCCGGGTAAACATGTCGAACGGGGAACAAACGGCAGATAAGAGAGCGCAGACACACTCCGGAGAGCGATAGCATCTACAACGCCCACCATCAACTCTGGACCTTGTGAAGTCCGTTCCACTGCATCTTAGCTGTCGATCCGCCCTCAGGGACCGATTTAGACCTGGAAAAACTGGGGGCGGAGAAATTAATTGTCAGGAAGAGTCGGCAGTAGTCTAGACTTTGGAGGGTAGGAGTCACAGTGCCTGAATTCTGTTAATGCGTTCGCTGTGGGTTTTTTAAGGGGTTTCTCGGCCCCAGTTACGTTTAATGCTACGTCCTAGCGTTAAGAAAAATGCTCTTATTTTACAAAACACTGTGTGGGGTCTGTCTCGAACATGTTAAACATCTGTTAATGAGCGCTGAGCTCGGTGGCGCAAGTTTCTTTAAGTGGTGCAAGTTTCCTTTTGCAACTTGTGAATATTTTACATTTCCTGGTCATTGTGTAGCAAGTGTCTGCCGCTGTTCTTTAGAAGTAACATCCACATTACATGAGCTCAGTTAAATATAGACAATATCGAAAATAAATACCATTTCTTTAAGCTCGTTCACATCTTGCAGAGACAATAGTTTTTGGTGAGAAACCTAACAAAATAATGTGAAAAATGTACCTAAAGATGTGAACACACTCTCTGAAAATCTATATCCGTCCTGCATCAATACATTCTCATGTCTGGCAGATTTTACAAGTTCATGGAGGAAGTGAACCTGTCCGCTAGCTATCCTGTCAGAGCTCTGAGCCCTTTAGCATTACCGGCACAAGGCTGCAAAGAGTTACATGACAGTTGTACTAATATTTCATTGCAATTACAGGTATAAAAGTAGTTGCCCAAAGGTGTAATACATTGAAATGCTATTAATGATTAAAACACAGGGGCTGGATTAATATTCCTATTAATGTTTCAGAGCCTATGTGAAAAGAGAGCCTGAGCTACTTCATACAGTAGGTATTTAGAAAATAGAACCTCGGCTACTTCATACAGTAGGTATTTAGAAAATACAACCTGAGCTACTTCATACAGTAGGTATTTAGAAAATAGAACCTGGGCTACTTCATACAGTAGGTATTTAGAAAATAGAACCTGGGCTACTTCATACAGTAGGTATTTAGAAAATAGAACCTGAGCTACTTCAAACAGTAGGTATTTAAAATGTAGAGCCTGGGCTACTTCATAAAGTAGTACCTGAGGAGGAATAGACAGTCAGAGGAAGAGCTGAGTGTGAGAGGAGAGAAAAGAATGGTAGTCAGAGAGGAGGAGTGGAGTGTGAGAGGAGAGAGGTATATGATAGTCAGAGAGGAGGAGCTGAGTGTGAGAGGAGGAAATTATAGTCAGAGAGGAGGAGCTGAGTGTGAGAGGAGAAGAGGAAATGGTGGAGAGGGTGGAAGGAACACACAGAACAAACACACACACACACACATAGGAAAGCAGAAAGAGATACCTTAGAGTCAGAAAGGCAGACACCACGCCATATTCAGTACTCACACACAATCATGTACATTGAACTGACATAGAACACAAAGTGGTCTGGATGGAGTCCGTCCCTCAGCAAAAACAAAGCAGCAACACACTGACCCGGTGCTACACGATATACGATTTAACTGCATACTGGAAAGGTACATGGGCCTGTTGGTAGTCAAAAGGCGACAGCAACACTCCAAGCAGATGAAGCCATGAAAGTCAAACAAAAACAAAATTATTGTCAAATGCACAACATAACATACGTGTTGTCCTGAGCACTGAACTGTCTTATGACTTGGTACGAGACATCTACACAAAAGCATTAAGTCAAATAGAAGCAAAAATAAAGAAAACAATATACATAAATAACAATGTAAAGAGTTGATGACAGTATGAAAGAAATATGACATAATATTAACATAATATAAGTGCAATAGTGCCTATGAATGCTAGATTAAATAATGGTAATGTACATTCAATGTGCATAGAACGTCATCAGAGCATTTGAAGTGATTTGTGTGATAAATATATAGAAACCCTGCTCTAAAGACTTTGAGTAAACTTTTCTAAAATGATGTCATAGGAATAGAATCGGTCCATAGATTCTATTTGTATCAGTTAGAGCTCTTGATTCTGCATAGAAGCTGTGTCCAGTGAACCACCCATTTTGTCAACTACGGAATTGTTTTATTTTATTTTGTTTTTTAGCTAAGAATGTACATGAGTGTTAATATGATAAACCTTTAGCAAGCTAACTTTCCATGTGGTGACTTTTGGGTTTAGAAAAAGTATTCTGCACTTTGAAATTTCTACTTTGAAATTCCTAACTTGATTTTGCCTCACGGAAAATGTATTAAACTGTAGAAATGTCCGCTAATTGGAATCTACTCATGTTTCTGCTTCTGTATATGTTCACATATCAAACACGGATCTGAGTAGGCTTTTTGAAAATATATTCACTTAAAATGTTTCTCTTCGTGTTTCTCATCACAATTGCAGTACTAGTTTCTCTCTTTTCCTGTACTACATTTTCCTCTCAATCCAATCTCCTCCCTCTCACTCAGTCTAAATGGCCAACACTAAAAGTAATTTTTATTTCCCTCTACATGTTATAAGATAAACATGAATCTTTCCTTCTCTATCACCCTACATTTTCCCCTCTCCATCTCTGCTGCCTAAGTACAGAAAGAACAGACTTTCAAAAAAAAGAGAAAGGTTTCCAAATATATATTAACGCCGTTCAATCTGTTCAGAGTGTTGGCTGGGGAATTCATAGCTAAGGAATGTAATTGGTTTTCTTTTATTGTATTTGCATTCACGTGTTTTTATTTTCTGTGCATTTTCTCTAAATAGATGACCGTCACAATTGGACTCTGTGGTAAAATCCCAATGTTTTGACATAAAACGATAAAAATAATGAAACCTCTTACTCCCCAACTCTTATTCTCTCAGTACGGTTTCTCATGGAGTTCATCTGCTCAGGCATCCCCTCATTCATCTCATAGCCACAGTCTCCATCTTACGTTCTAGTCTCTCACAGACGTCCTCCCATCTGATGTTATCTGCATGTGTAACAGCAGGCAGCAGTAAGAGCGTGTCGTTCCATTGTAGCAAATTACAATATGGCGAGGCGTGGTTCCGAACCGAGCTGTATTTCGGACATTTTGACACTAGTCATAACACAGCCACATCATAGCACAGAAGCCAACCAACTGGTAGGTAGCCTACAACGCCTAATGCAAAGCCATTAGATACTTTTTGACATTACTGCTTCTCGTTGAACACATTTTAATGGGGTATTGTCCGTCCTGCCAGGTTTCAGTATGAACCACAAGGCAATTGGTGCTTGGCTGCATCAGCTAAGGTGTAATGGGAGATGATGAGTTGAAAGATTAAGCCGATTAGGGAACTTTGCAATTGAAGTTTCCCGTAACTTTTGTTATTGCCGTCTAAAGGCCAGGTTAGATGGATTGTTCCATCAGACCACACATTCAGGCGAACGCGTCTGGGACCGAACGGAAGCAGACATCTAGATTTGATTCTCCAAAGGTCATCAGCGTGAAAGCATATGCAAATGATTCACGATAAGACAATCCCGGGAGAAGGGTGATACCTGACGACGGAGGGACTGGGAGACGGAACCAAACACACATTTGGACAGAAACACACACCCTTGGACAGACAAGCACATGGCGGAAATGCAAGCCTGCGTGCGTGGACACACACTTCACACACGTCACCGCGTGTCCTAGGTGAGATGACTAGCGGAGGGATTGATGAGTCAGTCCCCCGCGGGCCTGCGTCCCAAACAGCACCGTGGTCCCGACGGAGTGCGCTGCTTTGGCCCGGCACCCACAGGGTGTAGAGAGTGATTCAGGACGCGGCCCGCTACGTGCGAATCATCCTGAATCATTAGGAAATGATCTGTGAAGGCGTCGCTCACGCAGACTCAAATCACCATTAACAAAAAGGTGGTCCGGAACATTCCGATCCAATCTCGGACCATCGTAAAGCCACACTCCACAGGAGGACCCCCCCGAAAACAATGAAAGGTTATGGCATTACTCAGACATGGTCCAATGGAAGGCGTCACAGACGGCGGCCGCCCAAACGGCAACACATCAGTAAGTGGAACTTCCTGTGTGAAGGTAAAGGAGGAACTTGCCTCCCACGGTCCCCACGCCACAACACGCTGGTAGCCCGGAGGTCAGGCAACCCGACCAGTAACCAAGAGGTCGATGGGTCAGATCCCTGCGATAACAAGGCCACAGGGCCCAGTTTGCCCCGGCGCCAGGCGCTAAATGCTCCCGTGCGTTGCTTTGGATAAAGGTGTCGGCCAAAGGACATGGATGCAAATAGCCCGTCTGTGACCCAAACCTTGCCAAGCACTTTCATACATCAATGTTGTTTCAAATATCACTGGTGAAGGTCAGCAGGTTTGGACTGGCTGTCATTAGGAATGAGGGGTGCATAGAGATGCACAAAGCACATCCTAATAAAACTGCCGCCTATAAAGGCTCTCTCTGTCCTCTCTCTGTCCTCTCTCTCTCTCTCTCTCTCTGTCCTATCTCCCTCACTCTCCCGCCGGCTGAATTAAGTTATATTCAAAGATTCTTTCTCAATTTCTGTCCTTCCATCTATCTCCTACGCCAATTCTGTTAAGTTCAATGTCTCAATATTTACCTCCCGCTGCTGCTTTAAATATGCACAGTACTGGCATAGAGTCTCTCACCCTAGAGCTGCTAATTCCTTCTGGGAACACAGGCCAGGCTAGACAGAGCAGGGGATTGTGGGTCGTTAAACGGAAAACCTACTTGGGAACCTAAAGTGATAAGTAGCAGCACTCATTACCACAGTCCAGTGAGCGTCAAGGTGACATGGTTTCAGTTTCCCCCAGATTAACTCCATTTTGCAGCCTTTGTCCCGATGGCCGGCCCGTTTCCCCGGCGGCCCGACGGGACAAACTCAGACCCGACGCCGCGTTCGGGCGCCATCACAGCGCCGCTAGGTGTGACTGGGCCTGTCTCTCGGAGAGGTCGGTGTCGGTGTATCGGCATGGAAAACATGTTTGGTACTGGAGCGCAAGCACATGCGCGTGTGTCAGAGGAGGTCTCTGGGATTTAACAGGGGGTGTGAGGGAGAGAGAGAGAGACAGATGAAGAAGAGAGATGAAAGTGAGAGTGACAGAAAGAGAGAGAGAGGGAAAAGACACCGAGAGGCAAAGGAAGATGTGGAAAATAAGAAAATGTAAAATAAACCTTCTTCCAGTAAAGCTGTTATATAAGAGGCAGCTTTGCTTTACTCAACCCAGGAGAGTTCATTAACATGAGTTATACGTGCGCATACAGGCACATGCCGACACACACACACACACACACACACGCGCGAACACGTCACATAACTACGGTATAGCCTCCAGTTTACGTGAAAAGAGTGCAAGAGTGAGAAGAAAATATGCTGAAAAGTTATTCTAGAAAATCTCTCCCATTCATTCTCTTTCCAGTTTTCCGGCGTATCAACCGTTGGACATGGAGTAGACACAGTATTAGCAATTAGCGTTTCTTACTGCTAAGGAACCAGCACTCACACTTGACACCTCAGAACAGAGGTGTTCGGACACCAGGCTATACTAACATCTACACACTACACTAACACTCGCCATGACTGAGAACATCTTCTAAATGAGCGAAATGTTAAACGTCTGAGAATGAGGTGTGTATTTCAATTTAAGGGCTTTCTAACATCATTGAGGCGGGTGGGAAAAGGAGATGATTAGAGATTGAGATGGGAAAAAGAGATTGAGTAGAGGAGGAGCTGGAGCCATAGTAAGAAGCCAAAACAATGTATTTCCAACATGACAATGTCCCTGTCACAGTACCAAGCCCATGGGACTAAGATGTTTGATGCAAGACCACACAAACACACAGTTTCTCCTCTGGAATGTGTGCCTTTTCTGTGACTGATGACTGCATGTCTAACTGTACATCACTCTGGATACAGAAGCTGCTAAATTAAGTAATCTGGAAATGCAGATGGCGGTCCGTGTGTGTGTTCCTGTGTTATTGAATACGTGTGTGTGTGTGTGTATGTGGGTGTGTTAAGCAATGCATGTCTGTGTGTGTCTGTTTGTGTGTATTTTGCGTGTGTGTTGAGGAGTGAATGTGTGTGTGTGTTTAGGAGCGGATGCATGTCGTCCCCCACAGGAATGGATCAGTGCACCAGGTCTACATTATGTCTCTGCTTCTCAGCATCCAAAAGTGTAAAAAAATGTGTTTAGGTGCTTTATGCTTTGAACATGTTCCCCCACAATGTTTCTCCATGTAGTCCCAGAGACACGGGCCTAAGGGGTCATGCATGCAGAAGTCACTGGGCATTTAAATGACTGCAGATGTGTTAGACAGAGAGGACAGAGATCGAGATGACGGTAGTAGTTTACAGTACAGTGCTCCTCCCTTCCTCATCCCTCTGATCACTCTGCCTTCCTTCCTCATCCCTCTGATCACTTTACCTCCCATCCTCATCCCTCTGATCACTCTACCTCTCATCCTCATCCCTCTGATCACTCTGCCTTTCTTCCTCGTCCCTCTGATCACTCTACCTCCCATCCTCATCCCTCTGATCACTTTACCTCCCATCCTCATCCCTCTGATCACTTTACCTCCCATCCTCATCCCTCTGATCACTCTACCTCTCATCCTCATCCCTCTGATCACTCTGCCTTTCTTCCTCGTCCATCTGATCACTCTACCTCCCATCCTCATCCCTCTGATCACTCTACCTCCCATTCTCATCCCTCTGATCACTCTGCCTTCCTTCCTCGTCCCTCTAATCACTCTACCTCTCATCCTCATCCCTCTAATCACTCTACCTCCCATCCTCATCCCTCTGATCACTCTACCTCCCATCCTCATCCCTCTGATCACTCTACCTCTCATCCTCATCCCACTGATCACACTCCCCCCCTCATCCCTCTGATCACTCTGCCTACTCCCTTCCTCATCCCAGAGTGATCATTATTCAGAGTGACTTACAGGAGCAATTAGGGTTAACTGTCTTGCTGAAGGACAGAGTGGCAGATCTTCCACACTGCCGGCCTGGGTAAAGTGATGATAAATATTGCTTTTGAAGGATATAGATTCATGTAGTTTGCACAATTGACTAGCTTTATTGCAATGACTGGAAGTTTACATAAACAGCTTGTGGTACACAAATGCGTACAGTATCAACTACCTCTAATTGAACACATAGAATTGTTTCTGTAAAACAATAGAAAAAGCATCTATTGACAATTGTGTCCATTGTTAATTTAACATCAGAGATGGCCAGTCATCTCAACATTAAGCAAAAACATTTAATTACTCTGTCATTATTGTCATAATATCATAACAGAACTACTTTTTACGGGACATATAACATCGCTAACAAAAATACTTTTTATAGGACATATAACATCGCTAACAGATCTACTATGTATAGGACATGTAGTTTCACCATAAGGGCATTTAACATCATTAACAGAAGCTGTAGGACGGTATATACTTTCACACGATTTCACTAACCAATCTTTCCCCACGTGTTCCGTGACATTCCCATTGTTAGCATTGTATTCCTTAGAACCCTTCCCCGGTTCTACTGCCGCTCCACTGGTTGTCCTTTTATTTGCGTTTTTGTAAAAAAAAAAGAATAAGGAAATTAAAAATAATATGATGAATTACAGTCACCCAAAGTTCCTAAGACCAATCAAGAACATAGCCGACCGATTAAGATGTTTGCTGTAAAAGAACTGCCCCCCCAATAATTAACATAACGCTCAACCTAAACTGTACCAAAAGTAATTTCACACCCACATATAACAGATGAAAAACAGGTTGTATAATGATTCATAATGTTGACAAAGGATGGGAAGCAAACGATGAATAATCGCTACGTCGTCATTGACTTTAACTAAAGAAGGCTCTTCTACCGAATGTACTGATATAATTGTAATAGCAGAATTGTGGCTCGTCTACAAATCTATATAAACCAAATCCCAGCAGTCTTATCAGTCTATTCCAGGCCTACTTCCTCTATACAATGATACTGCGCTTGATTCACAATGTGCCGGACGAATGGAAGAATATATTGGGTCAGTGTCGCCTCAAGATCTGGACTTGGAGCGACTCGGACGACGTGAAAAAATGCACTGTGACGCCTGTGACAACACCGTCGGCTGATTGCGGATTAAGTCAGAGGGACGTGGACCCGACCGGTGGCCGAACCGGCGACAAACACGGTGAGACGGGCGGCTTGGGTGGAAACGCGGCAGAGATTCGCAACAGGGTGTGTCATCGTGGTGACACAGAGACTACCGCACAGAGAAGAGCATGCCCTACAGGCTGGCAGGAACGAGCCACCGGCCTGAACGCTTGTCCCACGACCGGGCTTGGCTCCCATTCAACGTCCCGCTCAAGCTGCGCATTTACGACGGGAATGTGTTCATTGTGAGGCTAGCAGATGAACTACACGAGAGACACATTGACTTCACCTGAGCCGTTGATCGAGACAAATTGGGCGCAGCTACCCGCCAAACAGCTTCACGGCAAACAGCTCCCTGGGAGGAGAACCTGCCAGGTGTCAGGACGAACCTCCCTGCAAAGGACTAATGTTGAAAGCCAGCGATAGACAGTAAGATGTGTTTTGATTGATAGAAGAGCTGTTGTAAATGATGCCATTGCCAAAGGCTACCTGAACCACTATCAAGGTCATAAATATGTGGTAAATGTTTAAGTAAATTAGAATAATCACTGCTGTGTGCTGATTTCCCTCATTTATAAAGTCCAACTGACTCTTTCACCAACTACAGTATGTTTTCTTAATTTGACCTTGCTGTGAGTCTGGATAATTTGGTGGTTATTGTGACAAGAAAATATGGTTATCGTGTTTAAATTCACATGCTTTTTGTTTCAGAGTTGTAAGAAATGCACTCAACCAATCAAATGCTTTTCATATTTGACATTCTGTTTCTGTAGCTTTTTTACATGCTACTGTAGTATAACACGTCAATTAAAATGACAAAGCAATTTGAATAGTTTTTGAGTGTTTCTAAATGTATTTAAATTGTACAAAAATAGGTTCCTCCATCTCCCAATGTAATCTCACACAGTTTTATCTACTTCCTTATCATCTCTAACAACTCTTGTCTCTGTTCACTGTAAACAGACTACAACTAAGGTCATTTATACATTTAGCTAGCATCAAAGTTCCAGTCAGAGAAAATGTTATTGTTATGAAGAACATTTTTGTCCATTCAACTATCTGGCTGCTGTCCAGTACCTGAAACACTACTATTATACCTCAGAAGAGGTAATTAAAAGTCCACCCTCACATCTCACACCTGAACTAAGATACCAAACTGTTATCTATCACTAATGCAACTTGCTACTGTAGCTAACTACTGTTTTTCCATTAGGGATCAGAACAACGAACCATGGACAGTTCAAGAATCAGGAGTTTTTTCTCTTAAGAACCACGGACAGTTCTAGAACCAGAAGTTGGTCTCTGAAAATCCATGGACAGTTGAAGAACCAGGAGTTTGTCTCTTAAGAACTAAAGATACTTCAACAACCAGGAGTTGGTCTCTTAAAAAACATGGACAGTTCAAGAGTCAGGTGTTTGTCTTTTAGAATCACAGACAAAATCTAAAATCTGGAGTAGATCTCTTTAGAATTGGGGACAGTTCTGGAACCAAAAATGTTCTCGGCATTTAACATCTCATGCACTCCAGTTTTTTGCTGCATGCATGCGTGTACATGTTTGTACGGCTCACAACCACACACACTACAAACACACACACACACACACACACACTCATATCATCAAACTACACTAATAGGAAGAAGAGATAACAATCCTCCTGCAGGTATAGGATTACATTACATCATGGCCTCTGACCCATCCACTATAGTATAGGATTACATTGCAGGATGGCATCTGACTCATCCACTACAGAATAGGATTACATTGCAGCATGGCCTCTGACTCATCCACTATAGCAGGTATGGGATTACATTGCATCATGGCCTCTGACTCATCCACTATAGTATAGGATTACATCACATCATGGCCTCTGACTCATACACTATAGCAGATATAGGATTACACTACATCATGGCCTCTCACTCATCCACTATAGCAGATATAGGATTACACTACATCATGGCCTCTGACTCATCCACTATAGCAGGTATGGAATTACATTACATCATGGCCTCTGACTCATCCACTATACCAGGTATAGGATTATATTACATCATGGCCTCTGACTCATCCACTATAGCAGGTATAGGAATACATTACATCATGGCCTCTGACTCATCCACTATAGCAGGTATAGGATTATATTACATCATGGCCTCTGACTCATCCACTATAGCAGGTATAGGAATACATTACATCATGGCCTCTGACTCATCCACTATAGCAGGTATAGGATTACATTACTTCATGGCCTCTACATCATCCACTATAGCAGGTATAGGATTACATTACTTCATGGCCTCTGACTCATCCACTATAGCAGGTATAGGAATACATTACTTCATGGCCTCTACATCATCCACTATAGCAGGTATAGGATTACATTACTTCATGGCCTCTGCATCATACACTATAGTATAGGATTACATTACTTCATGGCCTCTGCATCATCCACTATAGCAGGTATAGGATTACACTACACCAAGGCCTCTGATCCATCCACCATAACAGGAAGTACACCGAGAACCCGGTGTGAGAGTGAAACAGAAACAATAAGTGAATGAGGACCACAATGTGTTTGTGGGAGGAGATGGGAGGATTACGGGTCATTAGTTATGTTTCCTGCTCCGACATGCTGGGGTGATTAAACCGGTATTAAGAATCCCTTAGACTCAGGTTAACACCCAAACCCCAGGGCCTTCGGATAATATTCAGACATGCACACATTCTCTGCATTTACTCATGGTATAGACTAAATTCCTAATTGAGTATTGTGCAATCTATCTCTATGTATACACTACCATTCAAAAAGAAATATTTGTACATTAAATACATAAACGCGATCAAATACAGTGTAGACACTGTTAATGTTTTCAATGGAATATATATACAGGCGTTCAGAAGCCCATTCTTAGCAACATTTAAGCAACATGTTCCAATGGCACGTTGTGTTTGCTAATCCAATTGTAGCTTTCCAAAAAAAGCTAATTGCTCATTAGAAAACCCTTTTGCAATTATGTTGGCACAGATGAAAACTGTTGTGCTGATTAAAGAAGCAATACAACTGTCCTTCTTTAGACTAGTTCAGTAGTCTGCAATTGTGGGTTTGATTACAGGCTAAAAATGGCCAGAGACAAATTACTTTTTTCTTTAACTTGTCAGTCAATTCTTGTTCTGAGAAATTGCCAAGAAACGGAGGATTCCGAACAAAGTTGTGTACTACTACCTTCACAGAACAGCGCAAACTGGCTTGAGTTTGAGGTGTTCAGATAACAAAGAAAGATACACTCAGGTTGCAGGTGGTTGAGTGATCAGCACAGTCACTGGATCTCAACCCTATTGAAAAGTCTTCGAGAGGGTATGCCTCAACCAGCTTTGCACACCTGAAATTGGGTGTTTTCTGCCATTTGTCCTTGTAGATCTTCCTAATCATAGTCAGATTGGTTCAGGAGAGTTGTTGAATTGTGGTCTAATGCCTACCTACGAAAGAAACATTTGGTTTTCTTACAAAAACAAGGATATTTGGAAGTAACCCCAAGCCATTGAGCGGTACTGTGTGATTGCTGACAGAGAATGCTTTTGGAAAGTATTGAAAGAAAGGACTGAAAAGGTTTTCATTGTAAATAAATAAAAGAAGACTCAAAACTTCCTAAAATTGTGTTTCTGTCCATATGGAGTTTTGTGTGTAGATTGATGGAAAAATATTTATATTTCATATTTTCTTTTAATATTTTATATAATATTTATATTTTGTATATACATATATATATATGTATGTATAAGTGTAATACCCAAAATAATGTAGAGGAAATGAAGGGGTCTGAACACTTTCCTAAGGCACTGCATAAAACAAACATAATCAATCAACTACTAGTTCACCGTACCAACATCAAAATATACACCACAACTTGTCATATTTAACTGAGCCAGAAGAATCAATCTTCTTCAATAGTGAGGGTCATTATATTGCCATTACAATGTTTCCTTTGAGAAAATTACAGAAGAGACAGAGGGAGAAGTAAATAAAGTGAGATGTAGGAACAGGGGGAATGGGGGAGACAGAGAGATGTGGGGACAGGGGGAATGGGGGAGACAGAGAGATGTGGGGACAGGGGGAA
>JACXGK010009694.1:0-19414 GCA_016801125.1 Novumbra hubbsi
TGTTACTGCCTCACTGACGGAGGCCTTTGGGAAAACTACCAGGAGATGTGCATGTTACTGCCTCACTGACGGAGGCCTTTGGGAAAACTACCAGGAGATGTGCATGTTACTGCCTCACTGACGGAGGCCTTTGGGAAAACTACCAGGAGATGTGCATGTTACTGCCTCACTGACGGAGGCCTTTGGGAAAACTACCAGGGAAAACTACCAGATGTGCATGTTACTCTCTGACTGTGAGTCATGGTTCAACTGGAAATATGATTGCCTTGGAATGTCAGGAAATTGTAGACACCTTGAGTTCTGTGTGAAAGGCACACTGCGGTCCCAAATGGCACCCTACATAGGTACAATTGGCACCCTATTTCCTACGTAGTGCACTACTTATAACCAGGGCCCATGAAACTAGTGCATTTGATAGAGAATATTGGCCATTTGGGGAACAGTCATAGATGTGTGCCTTATCTCCTAAGCCCAGGCACTGCCACCTTGACTAGGAGACTGCCTGCGGTCTGGTCTGTGGGGGAGATTAACTACAGCTTCACAGATAGAGAAACGTTGGTCCCTATTCTCCCATGGGCAAACAAAATAGTGCACTCCTTTTGTACTACATTTATAGCATACAAGACATGAATGACAATAAGTTTTCTTGCCGTAGCCGGAAGGTCACACTTTAGGGGTGAAACAGAAGTAGAGGCCTCAGACTCTTTTGGTGGGGGCAACTGATTTTTTTGTAGGCCTGTGAGTTCTATTGCAAACAGTCTTTTGATTGAAGTACCATTTACATTTTGGAGGGTAATGGACAAAGTGTAAATAAGTCAGCCAAACTAGCACAGAACATTTATGTTTGGCACAACAGTATGAGTCATGCAGAAGGCATCTATTGACTAATGTGTACAGGACTGTTACTCTAGACCTCTCCTATTGGCTGATGTCTATCTGCCTGTTACTCCAGACTTCTCCTATTGGCTGATATCTACCTGACTGTTACTCTAGACTTCCCTATTGGCTGCTGTGTACCTGCTTGTTTCCGTAGGCCAGTATGGCTCCCGTCAGGTCTCGCAAGGTGTTCAGTTGAAGCTCCTTTTCCTGTCTGGAATGTTGGGAACCCGGTTTCTTCCTGTTGACGTCTGATTGTGTGGGGCATGTTGACAGCCCTGATGATGTCATTGTGTAAGATGTAGCCATGTCCTCGTAATACAGAAAGAGAGGTCCACGTCTGGTGCTGTAGGTCTTAGGAGGCGCTGGATCCCCCCCACCCACTAGATGACCACTCCGAGTTAAGCGGAGCAGAGATGGTTGGGACTTCCAGAGATAGAAGTCCTAGAAATACAAATTTAAACATTGGCATGGTGAAATTACACCATGACCACGACAGACATTCCATTAATTACTTTTCTAATTATTATTTGAATCATTCATCCATGAACAAAACCATTAAATGTTAATGCTTCATTTAAACAAAATTTGCTATAGCTTGATTTCTGACTGAGTAAAGTGTTAAAGGAACTGCCATTTTACCTCAGGTTCAAAGCAGACTTCCAGGCGTCCATCTTGACTGCCCAACTGTGTCTGCACCACCTGTCCACAGCCTCGACTTAGCAGTGACAGAGTAACGTCCTTCATGGCTACAGGTCCTGGAGCTTTCTGGACTGCTCTTGGGACAGTTACTTCTTCTACATATTCTTGATCTTCCCCGGTCTTTGCAGAGTCCCTCACTTCCCTGTCTGTCTTTGTCTTGTTGTCTGTCTGTCTGTCTGTTGATCTCCACTGTTTATCTGTTCTGAATGCTAGTGTTAGTTGAGTTTCTTTTGCGGTGTTACTAGGTTCTACAGAGTTTCTCAGGCTCAGTTCAACCCCTGTGTTTCTGTTGCTGTGTTACTAGGTACTGCAGAGTTTCTCAGGCTCAGTTCAAGCACTGTTTCTGTTGCCGTGGTATCAACTCGGATATCATGCCCCTCCCTGACAGTCGAGCCCAACCGACCTAAACCCTTCGGAAGACCAACGCAACAAAAGGAGACTTGAACAAAGAGTTGATATGTGTTCTAAAAGACAGACTTTTGTTTGTAGTGACTTGCTGTGAGCACTATGGCCCCCTTATGAGGCTTCAGAAGAAGGTCACTACATAGGAAGCCATTTCACACTAATTTCTATCAGGATGTCAGTGTCTTCAGACATTGAGAGAGTAGTTCATAACAGACAGAGTAAAGAAATGAGTCTCTAGGAGTGTTCAGTTCCTAACAGAGTAGAGTGATGACAGCGTCTCCAGGAGTGTTCAGTTCATAACAGAGTAAAGAGACAACAGCGTCTCCAGGAGTGTTCAGTTCATAACAGATTAAAGAGACAACAGCGTCTCCGGGAGTGTTCAGTTCATAACAGAGTGGAGCGATTACGGCGTCTCAAGGAGTGTTCAGTTCATAACAGAGTGGAGAGACCACAGCGTCTCCGGGAGTGTTCAGTTCATAACAGAGTGGAGAGACAACAGCGTCTCCGGGAGTGTTCAGTTCATAACAGAGTAGAGAGACGACGGCGTCTCCGGGATTGTTCAGTTCATAACAGAGTAGAGCGATGACGGCGTCTCCAGGAGTGTTCAGTTCATAACAGAGTGGAGAGACGACAGCGTCTCCGGGAGTGTTCAGTGCTGTTTGTGAATGTGGTCATGAGATGCCGCGCCACAACGCTGCAGGTTCTGCCAGGTATGATTACATCACCTGGTGACCCGGTCTGAATCAGCCTAATGGAACCGAATGACAACCAAGAGAACCCCGGGCCTGAAGGGTTCAGATATGGTGACATGAGGATGCAGGCTAAGATTTGGTTAACCTTCAGAAGCAAGCTAAGATTTGGTTAACCTTCAGAAGCAAGCTAAGATTTGGTTAACCTTCAGAAGCAAGCTAAGATTTGGTTAACCTTCAGAAGCAAGCTAAGATTTGGTTAACCTTCAGAAGCAAGCTAAGATTTGGTTAACCTTCAGAAGCAAGCTAAGATTTGGTTAACCTTCTGGTTAATTCTGGGTGGGTCAAATCATGAGCCATCAAAACTGTGTTGAACTATCAGCGTGTTACCAGGCAACCTGCCGGACTACAAGAACGCCCAAGGTAAGAACGTCCAAACATAAGGCCCTTGTTTTAAAGGTCAAATTACTAATCCCATGAATGGTTTAACCTTCAGGGTTCTGTTGGACATGGAGCCTCCATTCCTTTACTTGTGTTGATTGTAAACCACACCTTCCATTTTGTATCCATGTATTGTTCATGACTACTATTTTTTCCTGAAGGCTATTCACATGGATTATTCATTAAGCAACATGCTAGGCCCTGCAGTATGGGAATAGATAGCTTTATAGTGACACAATTGCATATGATTTTAGTCTCATTATCCGGGCTGAGAGAATGACAAATAACTAACCCTAACAAAGCTGTCATTGTCAGCTCCACCGTTTAGTTTTATTTGTTTTCAATATCACCCTATTAGCTGGTAATTGGCCTATCTGTTATCATGGTCAGATCGCAAACCAGTCATGCGCCAAACGACTGAAAGGTGGCGCTAAAGTATCAGCAGGCCGTCGGTTCGAGACAAGTTTAAAATCAATTCGGACTAAGACCTACCAGTAGATCTAAACTAGAGAAACTGAGGAATTTGATAGATCAAACTCACGTCTACATACATTCCTATGGGCAATTGTTTTCATTCTAAAAGTAGATAATCATCCCAGTTGACACACCGATTCTACGAAGGGGCCTAGTGAATGCTGGTTTTTTGTTTGTCGTCTCAATTAGTGCCCTTACTAATTGTTAACAAATTATTTACATAATTAATCAAGGTAGAGCAAAAACCTGCAAACACTGGTTTAGTATCAACGTATCTTTATGTTTCGAGGCTGTTGTGAAAGTAATACACCACGACGCTTTACTTCAAAGTGACAAACAACGCAATACAGTCACAATATCTGTCTTGGTAAAATACATTTATTTTGGTGGGTTTTGTTCAAATTATTTTGATTGTATAATGCCTATGTATCTTCCACGTGACGTATTCAAAACATGTAGGTAATTTCCCGTTTGGTATGCTTAGGTTGCTTTGATAATTGGTTGTCGATTATTTTGCCCATTGAATTCAAACAGGGTTTTGGAGGGAATTCGATGTTTTGTGCATACTCTTACTAAGGGAAGAGCTTTTTACACCTTACAGGCCAGACTTCAAACTAAAATAATTAGATTACATGATTGTAAGGCAATAGACCTACATGTTAAAATATAATGAATGCTTGGCTATATCGTTTCAAATTCCAAATAACTAAACACATTCATAGTCAAATTTAAATAATGCGTTATTCTTCATCATATAAACAATTACTGTAAACATTGACCACAGAAGCAAGACAAAAAATCTAACCATTTTATTCAGTGAAAATGTACAGGTACAAATATCATCTCATACCGCGTAAAAAAATTGATAGTGAAAAAACGGTAAGATTGTTTTCATAAATACATATATTCTTTGAAAATAGGTGAGTTATTTACAAGGCATGTTTAATGCAATATTTGCATAATCCCACAGCTACAGACATGCATATTCCATCCCAAATCCGATGCAACAATCCCCGTCAGTTTGTCCGTTAAATCTGTCTGTCAAAATTATTCACGATTGTCACGGATCGACTGTGAACGTAACACACAAAATACATAAAATCAAAGATACATTCGTAAGGCAAACACGTTGTGTGTTAAATTATAACGTGCCAATATCATAGTGTAGTATCTCTATAGACCTAGAGCGTGAATAGCAGGGTAATGAATGTACAAACCATCCCTTCTGTAGGCTAATGCAAATCACATTATTTTAAAGACCCAAGGGATAAACACACATCATTAATGATTTGACCGACAAGAGATAAAACGACACACTTGAAAACATTTGAATTGGTTCTGCATTCTTTAAATGGAAATCGTTTCTCCATTTCTGTCGTCGCTTATTATCTCACAGCAGCACTGGAATTTGTGAAGCCAATGACGTACATAAAGGCTCGTGAAAGTAATCTCCAGACAGGGGCTGGCGGGGCTTGCACGAGCCCCATACCGAATGGAATAAGACAAACCCGCATTCTTACTCCAAGAGTTGTGTGCTGTCCTGGCTATCCCGCATCCAAAATTGGCCTGATATTGAGGATTTGGGAGCACTGGTCAAAAGTACTGCCCCTATATGTGAAATAGAGTTCAATTTGAGATGCAGCCAATTCTGTACGTCTCCAGTAGTTCATGGCGTCGCTATCACAGTTCAAACCGTCGTTTCTCCCTGATTGCTGTTAGTAAGTCTGTTATAGAACCTGCGCCAAGACTGCAGTGTTTTCCCAGACCATATCCAGAAACCGGAGGTGATGCCCACTATCATGGTCATCAAGTACTTGATCATAAAGACAGTGAAGTCCGGGGTCATTGGGGCAAAGTTGTTTGTCGGGCAAAGCACGGCGAATCTCTTGCACGTCTGCATGTGCCAAGTTTTCTGCCACTGCTCGCGGAACGCCTGCTCGTAGAAGTAACAGGCGATTACGATAGTAGCTGGTACGGTGTAGAGAACGCTGAACACTCCTATCCGAACCATGAGCTTCTCCAGCTTCTCCGTCTTGGTTCCATCGTGTTTCATGATGGTTCTGATTCGGAACAGAGACACAAATCCCGCGAGAAGGAACGATGTCCCTATAAATAAGTAGACAAAAAGAGGGGCCAAAACGAAGCCCCGCAATGAATCAACGCTGTTGATGCCCACGTAGCAAACCCCAGTGAGTAGATCTCCGTCGACCTGCCCCATGGCTAGGATAGTTATAGTCTTAACAGCGGGAACAGCCCAGGCAGCGAGGTGAAAATACTGAGAGTTGGCCTCTATGGCTTCGTGACCCCACTTCATACCCGCAGAGAGGAACCATGTAAGGGATAGAATCACCCACCAAATTGAGCTGGCCATGCCGAAGAAATAAAGAACCATGAAGAGAATAGTGCAACCTTCCTTCTTGGTGCCCTGGGCTACAGTTTTGTAACCATCATCCTTGAATGTATCTATACACACCACTTTGTCCTCCAAGAAGAACCCGGCCGCGTAAGCAGTAGCGACCATGAAGTAACAGCCTGAGAGGAAGATTATTGGCCTCTCCGGGTAGCGGAACCGTCTCATGTCCACTAGATAGGTAAGCACGGTGAACAGGGTGCTCACACAGCACAAGATGGACCAAATTCCGACCCATAGCCGGCCAAACTTTACCTCCTCTTCCCGGAAATACATCAATCCGTTTGGTTTAGTTGGCTCGCAGGGAGCTCCGCAGTCCTTGGCCCCCATGAAATTGTAATTCAGATAGCTGGGCACCTGGAGTTGGAGAGGGCAGGAGAAATCGTGGTGCTGGCTGGGTCGTCCCATATAGGGGGGTAGAGTCATCAGCTCAGGAACGTGGGGTGTTGGGTAAGAAGTCGGGCTGTCCGTGTCCGAGGTGTTTTGACCTACGCAGATATCTCCTGCTCCATGCACCGGGAAATTCTCACAGCGCAACCTCTCCGGCCACTGGAACCCGAACTTATTCATTAGTGCCTCGCAGCCGTGTCTCGCCCGCTCACACAGAGACCGACACGGCGGTATAGCCTGCTCGAGGACCGTGCAGACCGGGGCGTACATAGAACACAGGAAGAACTTCAGGTCCATGGAACACTGGACTTTCACGAGAGGGTAGAACTGGTGCACTTCGAGGCCGGCATCTTCCTGGTTAGTATGGCCCAGGAGATTCGGCATGATAGTCTGGTTGTAGGCGATGTCCGTGCACAGAGGAATGGAGATGGGCTGGCAGAATCCGTGTTCGGGTATAGAGATTCCCTTTTCCCCGTGGTACTGGCCGGAAGACGGGTGAGGAAAATGCGCACACAAGATTACCAGTGCCCAACGCAATGTGAATGTCATTTTTAGGGGTAATTCCGGCATATCTTACAAAATAAACACCACTTTGAATAAAATAATAGAGTGCAAAAATACACTTGACCAAATGTTCGTATAGTGGCCTAAACCCCAAAGAATCTATACTAGTAAACAATTTTCGAATTGAATGATTCGTTTCTTCTTTTATTTCGAGACTAAACTGCTTGCAAAAGTCCGCAAAACTGGGCGCGTGGTCTCCGTACTCTCATGACTTCAACAGTCTTTTCTGGTGAAAATCCGTTTGACACGTTTTCTCTCCGGATCTGCAGGTCAAAAGTAACTCCGCGTCTCCTCGGCTAAATGAGTCCACTGTGCGCATCACCTCGTTTGTGTTGGAATTTGTTGCTCATGCGTGAACTGAATCAAATATTGTTACAAAACCGAGATCTCGTGGCGCTGCCTTCGCTAAAAAGTTGGAATTGAGGTTCACACACAGAAGAACAGAAAATGACGTGTGGCGTGAGTGCCTAGCTACCCCGCGTTCAGAAGCCACATTTGGGCAAGGGCGGGGCGCCTGGAAACCATAGGTTTTCCGGTCGAATCACGGAGTTTGTTTTTCTTTGCGTCACGTTACCAATTGTATCGAGGAATTCGTGGTAAAGGGGTGTTTTCATTGTTTTCTACCTCTTCACCGAATTCTTACAAAACCTTATCTCGCAAATATTTTACAACCACATTTTGTTTGCCTAATCTTTTTAAAGTCTTATTGCAACATTGTCCTCTTCTGATGTTATTAACTAGTATGACCTAATTGTAATTTTCCAATTAGATGGAATGATTGTTTTCCGAATATTTATCAGGTTTCGAATTGGGGACAAGCTTGACTGATATTTAGTGTGCTAATAGTGGTAATTTGTTAACAGAGCGGGTACCTTGCCCCTGTTAGGGATTAGATAAACCACAAACATTAAGATTACTATAACTATTTTGTTCCCAATAGTCTCAAATACACAATTGCATTTTTTATGGCCATATGTTCCAGACGAAAAAAACTTGAATAAGCACACACAACCTCAAAGTTAAGATAACTGTGTAAATATCTCTGGGACAAGGTGACCTTGGTCAATACGTGTGTCCACAATTACCCAACATAGTTTTTGTATGTTGAATTAATGCAAATATGCTGACAAACGTAACGTTTTTCTGACGAGATGTGTCTTTCGCGAGCAAACGAACGGCTCTTTTCGGATGTGTTTTTGTAGTGAACGTTGGGAATGGAATCTCAATGGTGAAAGGAGACGTTCATTTTGTTTATGATTGCCTTAAACGTGTAGCTCAAACAACGATTATCAGCAGATAGAATGATTATTGCCTATCCAATCGGGTAAAATATATATGGAAATCTAATAGCCAAATTAGGACAAAGGATTAAGATGAAAGCTATTTCAAAGTGCATTTCAGCTGTTAAAGTGTCAAATTAGGCTATTTTATGTAAACAGAGCCACAAGACACACCAAGGCTCACCAAAAGACGTTGAATGCCCATCGCTGGTATGGAGTTAAGTCTAGACCAAACACAAACCTTATTTAATGGAATTGAACAGTGGTGGCTCCCGATTGGCTGAGTAGCAGGGGCAGTTCCAAATGGGCACCAAATGTTTATATCAACTGATATGTATATTTATCCCATCAATTATTACTCAAATAAATTAAAGTAATCGAATAATCTTTTACTCTGTTAAGATGCAGGGCAAGAATAATAAATACCGGTCAAGCTCTTCACTCAGCTGGTGAGCAGAGTAGTTATAGGTTGTACTTTTAATACCTCTCGTCCTGTATTTTGTATATCTCAGCAGGATTGCAGCTGGAATCGTCAGGTATCGTCTTGTTCTGCAACACAACCAGGGGGGCTCTGGACAAGGTCTTTCCAGCCACAGGTACTCCAGAGGTGTGGGCCAAGACCTCTTGTCCTCTTAAGTTGAAACAGAACAGGAAACAAGGACGTATTAGAAAGCAACCCTACTCTCCTGGCACCGTAATAAGCTGGATGAAACCTTTTGTCTGAGACAGGGGGTCCGGTGACACTGTGGCCCTATCTAAGGGAGGCCCTGGACAGGACCCAACAGGCAAGAAATCAATCCACCCACCTATTAGAGGGTAGAGAGAGGATATCCCAGGGGAGATGAGAGACCACCTGGTAAGACAGCAAGGTCGGACAGTATCAAGCCTTTCCATTCATCTTCATACCCCTGGGTCTGACTACTCTAAATATAGACCATGCTAAAGAGATGAGTCTTTAGCAAACCCTTTAAGGTTTGCACAGAGTCTGCATTGCTAACCTTTATTGGCAGATAATTTCACAGCAGTGAAGCTCAATGAGAGAAATCCCTGCCTGTTTGTTTTGAAATTCTAGGTACAATCAAAATGTTTGCATCTTGCGGTCTTATGTTGTGTGTAGGTATATATGGCTGGATCATTTCAGCAAGGTATTTAGGAGCTAGTTAATGTACTTCTTTATAGGTCAGCAATAAAACCTTAAAATCAGCCGTAGCCTTGAAAGGAGGGGTAGGAGTGTAGAGAGGCTAGTACAGGAGTAATGTGCTCACATCTTCTTTTTTTCGAGTTAAAATTCTAGCAGCTGTGTTCAACACTAATTGACGTTATTAATTAATCAGGGTAACCAGGTAACTAGAGATTAGAGCATTGCAGTAATCTTATCTAGAAGTGACAAAAGCATGGATTCGTCTTTGTGCATCCGTTTTTGATAAAAAGTTTCAGATTTTAGCAATGTTCCGAAGATGAAAAAAAAGCATCCCTTGAGATATATTATTAATATATTATTTTGTTTATAAATATAAGTCTGAGATGAAGCCCATCTGCTGTCTTTGTTGACAGGCAATTGGCAATTCCAGAGGCTGCCAGAACCCAGGGATTCTACAAGGGTCGTATGTGGAAGTTAGATGGTTTTGAATGACAGGGAGGAGAGTGTCTGAGACGCCGACAAGGGGAGGAAAGGGCGGGACTTGGAAACAAACACAGACTTATCAAAGCAACAGTAGAAAGATAGAAAAAAGCCAGCAAAACTAGACATTAGCTACAAAGATACTGTAGTGGGAGAGCGAGGCCCTCTATCCTTCTCCTCCATCCATCTCACAGAACAGCTTAACAGAACATCTTTGTATTAGCAAGTCTTTATTTCAGCAACAACACAGCTGCTTACCAGATGCCTGCTATCAGCCGCTGCTGGACCGCCCCCGGCGCTGAATGGCTAAGACCGATTGCTAATTGCCAGCCACAGGTGAAGAGACATGCCCAACGATTTGCAAAAGGTATAACCAGGTAGGCAGTTAAAACCACGCCCCTAGTGATACCTGATTAAATAAGAAACTGCAAATTGAACTGAAACTAAACCAAATCCACCGTCACAAGTACTGAGCTATCAGCTAGGACAACAACAAGGATTAAATAGGCCGTGAAAAAGATTAAATATTTAAAGATCTAGCAAAACAATAGCATTAACGTCTTAGGATGAAGCTAGGTATACTTCAATTCTTGAGAAGCTGTGGACCCAGAACACAGACGAGTAAATGTATCTCTCTTGATGAGATGAGGAACATTATCTCTCTTGATGAGATGAGGAACATTATCTCTCTTGGCCCCTGGTGTCTGCAACATGAAAAGCACATGTTGGTTCTCTTTGGGGATAATGTATTGGTCTTCATTGAGAATACATTGTTTAAAGAACAATCAACATCTATATTATACATATCAATCAAATTCCTAGTTCTTCCTAGTTCCCAGGAAGATGATGCATACCTTGGCAGAACGTCCTGTAACATATGAGTGATTCGTTTACATCTCCTTTGTTTTTTTTGTTGGAAAACATTTGTACAGTAAGAAAGCTTTTAGGCCAGTCAAACGCTAGTAATGTGAAATAATTTACTCCAGTTAAACACTATTACAGTACTCCGCACCAAACAATTGCAGAAACCCTTAAATCACACATTGGTTCTGGATGAAGGAAATACATTAAAGATCTTTACCGTGTAATCCCTTCAATAGATCATCCCTTTATGACATTGTCTAGGCGGTCCATCCTTTTGATTTACCAATTACATCCACCCCTAACTCTTGATGGTACCGTGTCGTGCTAGGTGTTTGAGAAATAATGAATTAAACTATTCATCGACTCATGAGCCCCCCCAACCTCATGAGATGCCAGAGGACAAGGAAGAGTTACGATAGGCGGAGGGGTAAGATATCGGCTGCATTCCCAGAGGTTCAGGGTCCTTCAGGGGAGACTTCATGGTATCATCTAGTGAATAATGTTTTTGCCTTTTAGTGTTCTTTGTTTTCTAGTGTGGTTGAATTACAACTCAGAGCATACTTGATTATATGAATAGATACTGATTAGCATTATTTGTCAATACATGCAGTTTAATACATTCATTGCTAATGAGTATATGACAGCTTATTGATTATTAAAATATCCCTCCTATAATTCTATGGTTTCTTACTAGATTCATTCGAACTTTTATTATATGGATATGTGAAAAACAAAAATACTCTATAGCTGCAGGTACCGCCTCATGCAACCGGTAGTGACAAATACACTAGCAAATGCAAAACTTCCCTCCAGTGAAGCATGGTGGTGGCAGCATCATGCTATGGGGATGTTGTTCAGTGGCAGAAACTGGGGGACTAGTCAGGGTTGAGGGAAAGATTAATGCCGGAATGTACAGACACATCCTTGATAAAAACCTGCCCAGATCGCTATGGACCTCAGACTGGGGCTAAAGTTCTTCTTCTAACAAGACCACGACCCTAAGCACTCAGCCAAGATATCAAAGGAGGGGCTTCAAGACAACTCTGTGAATGTCCTTGAGTGGCCCAGCCAGAGCCTAGATTTGAACCCAATTGAACATCTCTGGAGAGATCTGAAAATGGCTGTGCACCAACGCACCTTATCCAACCTGATGGAGCTTGAGAGGTCCTGCAAAGAAGAATGTGAAAAACTGCACAAGTTTTTCACTTTGTCATTATAGGGTATTGTGTGTAGAATTTTTAGGAAAAAATTAATTGAATCAATTTTGGAATAAGGCTGTAACATGACAAATACGTATACTGACAGTACATTTCCAGTTCTATATAATAAGTTCAGGACCTAAGAGATGAATTCTCAGCTTCCTTACTCTTTAAAGTCAGACTGATCTGAGTAGCTGTGATGATGATAAAGATGAAGATCATGATTATGTCGGGGCAGTTAAGAAAAGCCTCTTCTCATTCTCCCGTCTCCTGGGGTCTTATTAGCTCCTAAACCTTGGATATCGTTCTATGGCCACTCAGGGAGAAACATACTCTGAAAGAATTGTTGAACAGGAATTAACTATCTGAAAATAATGTGTACTATGGTAGTATGTGTTATCCAGCACATACATGTTGCATGCTGATTGGATGGAAAAGCTTACTGGATCGGCCAAGCTGCATGCTGACTGAATGGAAAAGCTTACTTGATCGGATCGAGGTGGTGGAGAGGGAGGGGGTGGGTGATGGAGAGGGAGGGAGGGAGAGAGTGGGTGGAGGAGAGGGAGATTTTGGGTGGAGGAGAAGAAGGGAGGGAGAGGGAGGGTGGAGGAGAGGAAGGGATAGAGAGTATGGGTGGAGGAGAGGAAGAGAGGGAGAGTACAGGTGGAGGAGAGGGAGGGAGAGTGTGACTTGAGGAGAGAGGGTGGGTGGAGGGGAAGGGAGAGAGTGGGTGGAGGAGAGGAGGGAAAGGGTGGAGGAAAAAGCAGGAGAGGATGGATGGAGGAGTGGGAGGGAGGGAGGAAAGAGAGGGGTAGGACGGGTGGAGGAGTGGGAGGGAGGTATGGACGGGTGGAGGAGTGGGAGGGATAGGACGGGTGGAGCAGTGGGCGGGATAGGACGGGTGGAGGAGTGGGAGGGAGGGATAGGACGGGTGGAGCAGTGGGAGGGAGGAAAGGGAGGTATGGACGGGTGGAGGAGTGGGAGGGAGGTATGGACGGGTGGAGGAGTGGGAGGGAGGAAAGGGATGGATAGGACAGGTGGAGCAGTGGGAGGTAGGAAAGGGAGGTATGGACGGGTGGAGGAGTGGGAGGCAGAGTGATTAATGGTGATCTGGTTGCTCTAGGCTCTGTTATGTCCTGTATACATTTCCCAATCATGTTGTGTTTAGGGTTGGACACCAGAGGAATGTTATGGGCCTCCCAGGCATTAGAGAGGAACACATCTTCCAACCTTTATCTGAGCCATCACAACATGTTCTCCTCTTTAATCACTGTTACTGGAACACGTCAAATGACATGAGTCAGTTGAGGATTTAAGCCTGCTGATTATTAATGTTATTTATTTTACAAGGTATGTATGACTTATGACTTATTTCAAGCAACAATGGTATTTTTGCCTACTCCTTATCAATGCTATTTCTCCCACTCAGAATAATTTGTGGTTGTGTGTTGCGTTATAATAATTTATACAATGTATGAAACAATATATACTGCACATTTGACTACTTAACAATTGTAATTTCAGTATGTACTCAGACATCGTTGAAGGTTGGCTGTTGAATCAGGCCTGGGGCAGGTCTATTTGTTTGTGGTTAGACAGGTCTTTCTGCGTTCATACGCAGGTAAGACATGCTGCCGAATTCAATGCTGTTACACAAACATGGCGAGTGAAGGAGTAGAGACAGTGTCTGTTAGTACTGTCCATGTTGGCTCAACCCTGTTTGACATGTTATTCTGCTGGCGCTGTGTGAAATCTAATGTTGACCAGCTACTTAAGTGTGTGTCTGTGAGTGAGACAAAAAGAGAAAAGTGTCTGTGCGTGTGAGTGTGTGTGTGTGTGACTAGAAATGCCAGAGGTTGTTCCTGACATCAGCTTGCTTAACTCTGGCTGCTGATGTTGGGGGTTCTAGTGGGTGTATCAGGTGATCCATTGGGAAGGTGAGAACGTCTGTTAATCGTCTCTGGCTGAGTCAGTTCTGTCAAACTATATTTAGTGGACAAATTCAGGTTTACAAAACATTTTGCAACTGAAATATTTTTGTTTGATGGAATTTATTATTATTTGCATTCCAGTCACTTAAACAGAGCAACATAAAGAAAAAAACTAGGAAAAACGACTTGCTCAAGGATATATCAACAGATTGGTATTCAGAAAAACCACTGTTGTCCACAGAATTCACCCTCAGCCTCCGTGTTTCTGGCGTACCTGGTATAATGGGTTAATGCATGGCTAATTTGGTGATAATGATCCATTATGTGTGATTCTACAAAAAACCTTGGCCCCTTTGGATTTTGCAATCCACTACAGCCTCAAGCAGAGACGGTTAACATCACATTTACATCTGCATAATGAGGAGAATGCTAAATGACAAGAGATTCCTTTACCGAAAGCTGATGCTACTGCTTAAGGCTAGGGGCTAAGGAATGGGGGTCGGGCTAAGGGCCGAGGGGTTGGGTCTAGGGCCTGAGTGTAGCATTGAGAGGGAATAATATAGGACAGGTGCTAGGGGATGGGGTTTGGGGCCTAGGGGCTGGGTCTAGGGCCTGAGTGTAGCATTGAGAGGGAGAAATGTAGGATTGTGTGTGTGGACCAAGAAGCCAGCTGGCTGAGATCCATCAACAGTTTAGTCAAAGTTTCACAAAGCCCTACAGTACGGCACTGGGCTATGTTGCTACAGTCTGTATGTGTGTGTGTGTGTGTGTGCAGTACTGGGGCAGTGAAAAAAGACATGTCGGCACTGGAGGAAAAAGATGCGATGAAAGAATGATTTATGTAGCTCAAATATGGTTGGTGTATGAGGGTACGATCGACCAGCCAACAAATGTCTGTTTCTGTGAGAGTTACATTTCAGCTATTCAGCAGACACTCTTCTCCATAGTGACTTACAGTTAATGCATTCACCCTAAGATAGCTGAGGAAAAAATACATAACCTTTACAGTGAGTAGTAGATAGAGTGTAGTTTGTTAGGTGGACCTCGAGTAGGTTGTAGGGTGGACCTGGGGTAAGTTGTAGGGTGGACCTGAGGTAAGCTGTAGGGTGGACCTGAGGTAAGCTGTAGGGTGGACCTGGGGTAAGTTGTAGGATGGACAGGGGGTAGGTTGTAGGATGGACAGGGGGTAGGTTGTAGGGTGGACCTGGGGTAAGTTGTAAGGTGGACCTCTGGTAGGTTGTAGGGTGGACCTGGGGTAAGTTGTAAGGTGGACCTCTGGTAGGTTGTAGGGTGGACCTGGGGTAAGTTGTAAGGTGGACCTCTGGTAGGTTGTAGGGTGGACCTGGGGTAAGTTGTAAGGTGGACCACTGCTAGGTTGTAGGGTGGACAGGGGGTAGATTGTAAGATGGACAGGGGGTAGGTTTTAGGGTGGTCTACATGAACGTTCATACACAGAGTTATAACCATTTTTGCACGCGATAAACATGGTGTGGGAGCCATCTTCTGTTTATCACGTTTAAACCAACATGGTGTGGGAGACATCTTATGTTTATCACATTTGAACCAACATGGTGTCGGAGCCATCTTATGTTTATCACGTTTAAACCAACTTGGTGTGGGAGCCATCTGATGTTTATCACGTTTAAACCAACTTGGTGTGGGAGCCATCTGATGTTTATCACGTTTAAACCAACATGGTGTGGGTATCTATCTTATGTTTATCACGTTTAAACCAACATGGTGTGGGAGCCATCTTATGTTTATCAAATCTTTATCAAACCAACACAAATCAGGGAACTGCTGTGAATTAACCGTCTAACCACTTGAAGTGGCCATTCTGGAACCAGACCGTTCTAGCAAATGGCACCCAATGTCCTACATAGTGCACTACTTTTGAATGGAGCCCTATAGACTATAGTACACTACACTGGGAATAGACTAAGATGCCATTCTGGATGCGGTATAGGATTAATAAACACAGCAGATTTGAGCTCAGACGACAGGGAATACATAGCTTGGGAGTGTAGCAGAACTCAGCAGATAAGAGAAACACAGGTTGAAGTTGTTCCCACTTGGGTGCCAAGACTCAACATTAGAGTGAACCTGAAGTTCTAACTGCAACAAGCACTGAAAATATGCCTTGTCTAACTCATCACACTGGGAACCAGATCTGTAAGATCCTGTTATTCACAAACATTTTGGGGAGGAAATGAAACTTTTTTCCATCACTATGTAGATGACCAAACGTTTACCAACAAACAAGTCACAATAACACATCATAGCAAGATCAAAAGACCTGTCTAAGGCCCTCAGAGGAAAGATGCCCATGAACCTGGGAGGGGTTACGGAGTCATTTCCAAGCTTTTGAAAGTACACAATTTCACTGTCTTTCATATCATCTACAAATAAAGAAAATCCCATACCACTGGAAATATACATAGGAAAGGTAGTCCCACCAAGAGCTGACAGAAAAGTGCTTATAGAAGACTCAAAGAACCCCTGGGTAACATCAAGGTTGCAGCCCTCTCTTGCAATCAACATTGCAATTGCAAACAGCAGCTGTCCAACTTAGTTGTACCGATATTCAACCCAGAAACTTCCAAGAACAAGCAGAAACATGAGTTGATGCACAGTGGCTAGGAAAAACTCCCTAGATGAGTCAGAACCTAGGAAGAAACCGAAAGAGGTGCTAGACTCTGAGGGGTAAACCTTTTGAAAGTGCATGACCTTTTTGGGTCACGTGCATGTTTAACAAATAAATGTAACAAAAATACAGGTGGGCTGTGTCCAGAGTCCTTAGACAGAATCCAGGTCACCTGTACAACCAGGTAGACAGAAACGACCCCTTGGACCCCCAGGACGGTGCCGGTGAGGTCTGGTCCAAGGATTACAGCAGAACGGTTAACCTCCAGACTACGCTAGTAATAGACTTGCAGTGCAAAACTAGGGACAAGAACGGGGGGTTAAGACGGTGTGGTTCTATCTGAAGAGATGTAGGAAACAGGTCCATGAAATGCTCTGTAGGTTGACACAGACCTTACAATCAACCCTTTCTAGCCAGCCACAGTAGTATCTAGTATTTAGTATCTTATCAGGGTAGGCAAAGAGAAGAGCATTGCAATAGTCTTATCTTGAAGAAACAATGTGTGGATTAGATTTTCTGCATAATTTTCAAACCAAAAGTTTCTTATGTTTGCAATGTTCCGGAATGACAAAAACCTGCTTTTGAAATATTTTGTAAATGTTCATCAAAAGATCAGGATCCAGAGCAACACCAAAGTCTTTTTACAGATGTATTGGGTTCATGACTGTACTACTATTGAAGTATGAACGTGAGCTTTGAAAGCAAATAACTTTTTTTCGTGAGACCTAAAATGAGCATTTCTGATTTTAGAAGTATTTTCTGATAACACAGTCTTCTTGGGCAGGCAGTTTTGTTTGTCATGAAAACATATGGAAATGATTATTTCTTTCATTGAAATAATAATTTATTGACAAATTTTGCCCTTTGGTTTTGCCCAGGAGCGAAGGGTTTCCTTCCTTTGCAGCAGTTACAGCCTTGCATAACTTTGTTGACCTTGCATTCTAGTTGTCAATTTGACGATTTCATCTAAAGAGATTTCTCCCCATGCTTCCTATAACACCTCCTACAAGTTGGATTGGCTTGATGGGCACCATACAATAAAGCTGCTCCCACAATCACTCAATTGGGTTGAGATTTGATGACTGTGCTGGCCACTCTATTATAGACAGAATACCAGCTGACTGATTCTTTCCTAAATAGCTTTTGCCTAGTATGGAGCTGTGCTTGGGTTCATTGTCCTGTTGTAGGGGGAAATTTGCTCCAATCAATCGCCATTTACAGGGTATGGCATGTTTTTGCACAAGATCCCTTTTACCCCATACAAATCCACCACCAACGCTCCCCAAGTGCATCCCATTGCCTCCACCATGCTTGACAGACGCGTGAAGCCCTACTCCAGCATCTTTTAATTTGGTCTGCATCTCACAAATGTTCTTCTTTGTTATCCAAACACCTCAAACTTTCCATCTGTCCATAGCACATTTTCCCATTCTTCTTCTGTCCAGCCTCTGCTAGTGATTGGAGTCAGCCTCTGCTAGTGGGTGGAGTCAGCCTCTGCTAGTGGTTGGAGTCAGCCTCTGCTAGTGGGTGTAGTCAGCCTCTGCTAGTGGGTGTAGTCAGCCTCTGCTAGTGGTTGGAGTCAGCCTCTGCTAGTGGGTGTAGTCAGCCTCTGCTAGTGGGTGTAGTCAGCTTCTGCTAGTGGTTGGAGTCAGCCTCTGCTAGTGGGTGTAGTCAGCCTCTGCTAGTGGGTGTAGTCAGCCTCTGCTAGTGGGTGTAGTCAGCCTCTGCTAGTGGGTGGAGTCAGCCTCTGCTAGTGGGTGGAGTCAGCCTCTGTCAGCGCCTATGAAAATATTTAATTACTATTGTTGCTCCTCGGTTGTTGCTCAAGCAAGACGGAGTCTTCCCACTGGACCAATCTCTTGGATCTCCAACTTATTGATCTCTAAAAAGTACTCTTTTACCCATCACTGTGTATTTAGTTTAAACATAATAATTTGCTTTGAACAATAATGGTAGAAAAATCACAGGAAAAAAGTTGTTAATGTGTCTGAATAACATTATACATTATATTACAATATACATTATACAACGACGACCTCAACCATTATATTACAATATACATTTTATTACAATGTACATTATATTACACTACACATTGTATTTAGGAATTTCAATGATACTGTATTTATGTCTTTTATCTTGTAATCACTTCATATTGAATCACACAACCAGACTTCCACCTATGTACTGAGAGTGTCTGTAAACTATTGATCAGCTAGTGTCTTAATGTGGTTGAAGTATTGATCGGTTTGTGTTCGTAGGGTGTGGTGGTCCGGAGAGGCTCTGCCAGTTCCTGAGGGAAGCCTGCCCTGAGGCCTTCGGTTCGGGTTGAAAGCAGCTGGGAGCCTCCTGGTTGTCAGTTTGTGCCCTCAGCTGTATGGTAAATCAATGGGCTGACAGCTGAACCTGAGGAGATGAGGGATCACTGGAGACCCAGCCTCTGCGGCTTGCCAGCCTTCCTACCGGTCTGCCTGCCCTTTAAATACTCTCAGCCCGTGTAGCAGGTGTGAACCGCTAGTTAGCAACTAGCGCTGGTAGACTTTTAATCATGCCTCGAAGAAGTGGTATCCTTTTCTTCACAATGGGGGTCATTACTTTGGTGGGGTAACGGTAACGGTGGGGTAACGGTAACAACAAAGTGACAGTTGGTTTCATGCCCGCGTTAGATAGTGTCAGAGTTGGTACTGTCACACTGGCTGCTACTACCTTAGCATAGGTTAGAAAAGGTAACATCTACAGACTCAGTGGGCATGGCCTAGCTAATGTTAGCAAGCAGACTGGTAACATCTACAGACTCAGTGGGCATGGCCTAGCTAATGTTAGCAAGCAGACTGGTAACATCTACAGACTCAGTGGGCATGGCCTAGCTAATGTTAGCAAGCAGACTGGTAACATCTACAGACTCAGTGGGCATGGCCTAGCTA
>JACXGK010009695.1:0-10475 GCA_016801125.1 Novumbra hubbsi
TTTTTTTTTTAAACCAGAGAGTAGTGTGATTTAACATTTTTACAGTGCTACAGTTAACCCACCAGTAAAATAAATAAATAAAAACACACTCCCACCCCCCCCCAAAGAATTCTATTCCATATAGAATTTTTTGTCTAGTAGATGAGATTGATTAGAAATTTGAATTAATTCTATTTTCTTTCTCAATAATTGTTTTCTTTGGTACAGATATACAGTTCAAAAAGATTTAAACTACTTAACAGCCACAGGATCTGGTCAGTTAGCGCTTCCCTTCATACACACTATTCTTCTCTATACAATACGTTTCACTGTTAGAATAGAACCAATCCAAATCAGTAAGGAAGGGTTGAGAACATTTGAATTTATACAAATGTTTATGTAATTCTGTATTAATGATACTTATATTTTCTGTTCTCCTGGTGCTAGAATAACATCTCTCAATATAAAAAGATACATTATGCAGCCATAGTAAGGTCTTTAAAGCACCATTATTTTAAAGTCTTTATAGGATTGGGTGATATGTTAAGAATGATCAGGTCATTATTATACATTTTTGTAAACATAAAATGTAATTGCAAATTGTGAGGCTTGTTTGATCTAATAAGTTCTGTAATGTTGTGGTTGTAATGAATGTAGTGATGCATTTGGCATTCTGAAAATAAATGGGTGGACGTGGCATTTTTATAAAAAACTAAATATATATTTGATTTCTTGGATGTACCTGTTGCCTATGCCTCTTATGTACCTGCCCTTACTGGTTAGAAGGTTCTGGCTTGATCCATCCTGCCTCCTTCCAGCATGTGTTTCTACGCTTGAACAACATATGTACACTGCGATGGCGGTCGGACCATATGTAGATAATCTAGACAAACATTTTACTTTCTGGAAGGAAATGTGGAAAGTTATTTTAATGGCCAAAATCTTGCACTTTACCTTAAGAAAATGTATAGATATACCATAGAAAGAGAACTACAGTACTAAACCTAATTTGATGTAAATGCATGTGCATTGAAAACAAAAAAGGAAACAACTGAAAAAGGCTAAACCAAATATAAGTTAACATGAACCTGCAGCAAACTACTTTTACAGTAGCAGCTGATTTAATCAGTAAAAAAATGCATAGTTGAAAAATAAATCATAACGAGTATATAGTTATTTTTCCCAAACAGAAATGGTGGATTGTGAAATGAGCCATCATCCCTTGCAGTCTTCACATCTTGTTGCTTTAAGATAAACTCTATAAGCATATAACTATATAGTCACTTTTTTAAAAAGGTTTAAACAATCTTCTCCAATTTTCAAAAGTGAAAGTATGTAATAAAGATATGATAATCTTTAAACCCCACAATAAATATTTGGTGAAAAGCACATTTGGCAACCAATACAGTTGTGAACTGTACAGCTAAAAATCTTTTAAGCAAATTGATGTCAGGACAGAGACTGTGCCAATTAAGGAATACTCAACATCTCCTAAAAAGCCATTCAGTGAGTTTTTGGAATGACAATTAGTATAACTGTCAACTTTCCAATGAAAAATGCAACTATCCCAAGGTTTTCAAAAGACTGAGGCATGGTTTCCATTATCGTTTTACAAACCAAGCTCATTTCTATAATTATTTTGAACATCCCTTATCCCTGCTGAGGGAAAGCCCTGATGCAGCCAGTACAATACTTTAACAGTGGGGGTTTTATTCTGTGGGATATTTGATGCAACCCCAAAAAGTGACTGTGTTTGCTGTGTTGACTTGCAACTATAATTCATGACCTTGTTACAAACAGAATTGGGGATTTTGAGTGATAGTTTTTCAAATACAGACTTCCTTCTCTTCACTTTAATTTGTAATATAGTTCAGTAATGTGGAGTAAATGGATAAGTTATTGATCCCTTTGTATTTTTAGGTACTGTGGTGGATGCATCTTGTTGTGGCTATGATTGTCACAAACCAAGACTAAAGATGTAGTTTGAATCAAAATGAGTATTAAAGCAGCAAAGCCCCTCAAAAAGAAATACCTTCCTCAGTCTCATGGCACATCTTTATGCAAAGATTCAAGAGAATGGCTTTCCATGAAGTGGTTAGGTTTCCTGGTCTCGTTTCCGTATTGACTTAAATCTGTTTAAATAATCAAGTAGGGTATGAAAATACATCTAGGGCTTGAGTGTTTTTCTCCCAGACAATTTCAACCATTGCAAAAGATGATTTGTCCCAAATGACAATATTTTTTATATTTTTGTTTTAGATTTAATGTCAACTAGCCAATCTTGTTTGACAATTATAATGTAGGATAATTAATATTAATATCAATAGGAATGATGTCCACATACTCAATGCACAATTCATTCAGATCAAATAGTCTGAGAAAAAAAGCTATTGCTTTTTAGGGATTGTTTTAAGAACACTTTCTCATGTGTCATTAGCCACTCTTATTTCCTGATGTTCTATTGCTTCAGACTTTTTTGTCCAGCAAACAAGAAGGCACAATCTCAGCCAAATTAGCAACGCATGCTAACGGTAGTATCTTGAGAACTCTCTTCATAGGACTTTTTCAATATTTTGATTAATATTATGAAAGGTTCTTCCACAAACATTTGACTCTGGGATGTTAAGGCATTTGCAATCAAGGTTGTATTACTTAATAATTTAGAAAATGTTTCACCCTGAAAATGTGAAGTAGGTTGTTTAAGTTGAAAAAAAATCCACTTTTATTATAAGGCAGCTAATTGTATAGACTGTGCCAGGACTGTACTTAAATGGATGGAAGTAGCATATAAAGAATGTACAATTGTAAACTTTAGTCTATGGCTTCCAATAATTTACTCCCCGTTAGAGTGCTACACGGTGGGTAGCATTATTTTGCAATACTACCTCCAACTTAGATAATGGGCCGTATCGCCAATGTATCCCTTTATAGCTATGTATTTCTGTTTATTATTATTGTTACATATTTTGTAAATGGGTCGGAACTGTCAAAATAAAAAAATCCCCCAACAGTCAAAAGCATGATTGAGGTGAGAAATGTAATCTTCAACATTCCATACTGTTAAAATCAAAATGTAATATTTATTATTAATGGTCCTTTGAGCTCAAAGGTCATTTCCTTTAGTTCTACAGACATAAGTGCAAGTTCGCCCTTTAACATGTCTCTATTGAGATTTTTTTGTATATCAAATAAAGCATTTACTTTAGTTTCCTTATGACACTGAGGACTGGGAGTTCAAGTAGTCCGCATTTAGAGTCAAATGTGTTCCTAGGGGCTCTCACAGTTTCACTGTATTCAAAGTGCATTAACTATTGGGACCGAAATGTGAATAGGCAAAAAGCCAAACACATTAACCTATTACTTCAACCTTGATTTCCTGGCCTTATTTATCCTCTTACATTTTAGTACACAATATCGATGCAACATTTGCATAACATTGCAATATACCAGACGATGAGACATCTTTGTCTCAGTACAGTTTACAGTATTCATCTTGAGCTGTAGTCATACAGTACTGAGCAAAAGTCTTAGGCACATGAAAGTCAAACTAAAAAATAAATGTTCTGGATAGTGTTTTTGTTAAAAAATAAATAATATATAAAATATATCTATATATTTTTATTTATTCAAACACAACCCAAATAAATGGCCGCAGTTTGACTTTCAGGTGCCTAAGAGCCTACACAGTACTATACATATATTACAAAACAGCTGCCTTTTTCCTTGTCGTTTGGTAGATTTGCGCATTTTTCTATTTGCACCTGCAATCCTTATGGATACTAGAAACAGAAGAAAAAAAATCCAGTGCATTTTAATGCAAATTCCCTTTCACGGGTCAGATATGGCTTAATAAGCTGAAGTATCTTAACTCTTCATTGAGATGTAAAGGGAATATTAGGTGAGTAAACACCCCATTTAACCTACTTTCACAGAATACACAGTTCCAAATGTTCCTTCTGAGAAGGTTTGTTTTGTCAAAAACCTGAATCAAAAGGAAAACCTGAATCAAAATGATATCCTAAATATAAAGATCTTTGTCCTTTCAACGTCTTGAGTTAAATGATCTCGAACAAAACACTATGATGTCTTAGGGAAGGAAACATCCATATCAGCACCAGCAATAAGCTGTGAGGGAAAACAGCTAAGATAATTTCTGTTCAGCCTGGCATTTAGACTGGACTACTGTCCAGAGGGTTGCAGTGTGCTATACAATGTTAATATGAATAATTACAAAAGCATAAAATTACTTCAAAATATCCCCCGCATTAAAATAAAGAAAAGTCTATATTAACCCATTAACCCAACGGTGGGCTGGTCTTTGCTTTCCAGCCAATCAAATCCGTTTGAATTCACAGTCTCACTGCAAATCTGCTGGAACAGTGGATCATTTTTCAATTCCTCCAGTGTTGAATCTTCATATTGTCCCTGCTGCTGGCTGGGGTCAAAGAGAAGGTTTGTGTCCAAAGTGTTCAGGTCACTAATGCTACTGGAAAGGTCAGAGGTCAGTTGAAAATCCGAACCCCCAGAGCCGAGTTCTGACACCTGTCCCCCGAGCTGAATGCCATTAGTAAGGCTGTCATTCGTTAAGAGGTCTTTAGCGGTGGTGCCGAAATCTAGTTGCTCATGCTGCTGAAGACTCTGGGCCGGCAGCATTGACTGGCTGCGCTGCTCTCCAGCAGCTGATTGTGCTTGGCCGTCACCGGCTGGGAAAACCATGGGTTCGGTCCTGGGGGTCTTCATGAGGTAACTGGGTTTCTGGAACTCGTATGCACTCGTGTTGGAGGTAATCCGAGTCTGGCGGTTGGCACTACTTGGGAAGCTGGGCGTGGTTTCCAGGATTTGAGTGAGGTTCATGCGGGCAGTATAATTGGACGGCAGGTTGTTGACGCCCAGGCCCCGCACTGCGTCGTCACCGTTACCGTCCATCTTGCTTAAGAGCACGTTGGTGATGGTTTTGCTGTTGCCTGGGCCCTGCGCGGGCAGCACCTCTGTCTGCATCATGACGTTGAGGGGCACCGACTGGCTCCTCTGCGCCATGCTGCTGATGCTGACGTCCCCACGGCTGTTGGCCAGGATGTTCATCATCTCGGGGGTCACGGGGGAGTTGAAGGGGGACACCACTGTTCCGGGGAGGTTCTGTAGAACCTGGTTGCCACTCAGGTTTCGCTGACGCACAGCGGGGCTCACGCTACGACAGCGAAAGGTGCCACTGGCTGAGGATGTGCTGGGGGCCTTGTTGTCCAGGGGGGCGGGCACAGCAAAGCCCTCCTGTTTGTTCAGGTTAACCATACTGGCTAACTGCTGCTGTAACGGAGAAATGGAGGTTAGACAGCCGAAATGTCCATCATGGGGCCTTGTCTGAGCCTGATAACACTGGCCAGGGATGGCGAAGGCATGGGGCTTCCGGAAGTGGTCATCGACAAGGTTCTGATAGCTGTGCAGGATGCTGATGCCGTTATTTGAGTTTCCCCCGCTGTTGTTGTACCCATTGTTCATCCACTCGAGTTTGGCCTTGTCTGGATGGGTAGCCATAGGCCTCTGCATTGGCTTGACAGGGCTGCTGGAGACAATGCTGCCGTCATGGTAGCCTGTTATGCTGGAGTTAATAGGCGTGAAGGCGAAGGGGTTCCTGCACTCCACCGGGCTCGGGGGCACACTGCCGCTACAGTTGGAGTGTGGAGTGCCTATGGGGGTGTGTCGGCTGCTCCCCAGGGCACTGTCAACTGGGGTGGTGGGGTCCATGCGGGAGCAGGGGCTCTCCCGGGTCAACCCCTGACCTCCTGTCATGTCAGAGGTGGGGGTGGGAGTTGGGGTGGGGGTGTGGACGGGGGTGGTGCTGCTGTGTGCCGAGTGGTAGTAAGGGGTCATTATCTGGTTGGAGGACATCATGTTGCCCTGCATTACAGACTGATTGCTATGAGGTTTCACGTCAACTCCCAGGGCCTGCAGACTGCTGTTGAGCTTCATTTGCTCTTCCATCTGCACAAGCTCCTCCACGATGCTGTCCTGGGTAATTTCATCATCATTGAAGTGGAAGTAGTCCATGTCTGTCTGCATGGAGAGCTGGTTGGAGGCTGGCGCCTGGCCCATCATAGCCATAGGCTCCATGACCGGGGTGGATGCCTGCTTGCGGTCTGTTATCTGCTGGTTGTAGGGCTGCTGTTGGGGAGTTCCCTCCGACTGGCCCCCGGCCCACATTGTGTTCCTCGGGTCACTGACAGCAGACTGCTCCAGTAGGGAAGAGGTTTGCAGGTTACCTGTACGCCGCTGCTGTTGTTGCGTCAGTGCAAGACCCGCCGTGGACCTAATGTCACTGATGTTGCTCATGTCAAAGGAGGGAGTATCTCTGAACTGCACAGTGCCCTGTGGTTTGACAACAGTCTGGAAGACACTGTTTCCTAAGGGGGAATCAGCGAGTGACAGGACTTGAGTTGGGACAGTGGAGTTTACGTTCACAGTAACTTTGCTGGTGGCTGGTGCACTTTCCGATCTGACCGGGGTTCCTGCCCTGGGGAGTTTCTTCTCTCCAGCACCAATCCCATGCCTGGAACTATCAGAGCCTCCAACTGGTTGCTGGGAGAAAACCCTCTTGACATGCGTTGAATAAGACTCTGGGCCAACGGCGTTGCGCTTCCTGGAGCTCTTGGAGGCAATAGGTGATGTGTAAACAGCAGTTCTGCTGTTGGGTGACAGAGAAATTCTGGTGTTCTGTTTGGAGCCCAAGGAATACAAAGTGCTTTCGTTATTGGTGTTGCTAATGCTACAAAATGTAGCTGCCACAGTGCGGTTACTCAAAGAGTAGTTTCCATTGCATTTGGTTCCAGCCATTGCCTCCAGTCCCAGGGAGCCTTTGGTGTGAGGGGTGGGCACACTAGCAGCCCTTGGAACAGCCCCTCCAGCCCTCTGGCCCCCAACCGCTTCCTGAGTCATGGTGAGTCTGCTAGCACCCAGGGCCAGGCCACTTTCATTCATGGCTTCACCCTCCATCATCTTGATGTCGATGGTAGGGGTGGTGGTAGCCTGGCCTGACCTGGCTACGTGGGACAGGGTGGGCGTCGCAGAGCCACTCCTGGCTTGTAGGCTGGGCCTGCTCTCCTCCAGGGTCACAGTGTTACCCGTGCCAGCAGAAGCAGGGCGTAAGGTGGCATTGGTAAGGCTGGTAGTAGTGCTGCTGTTGGGTGCCAGAGATATGGTGGTCATCTTGACCATGTTGACAGAACTGACATGGGCTGAGGGCTGCATCATGGTCTTGATGGGGCTGTTGGCGAAGAGAAGAGCAGGGGGAGAGCGCAGGGTGATGGCACTGGTAGACGAGGGTTTAGGCAAGATCTGGGCATAGCGGTGACGGGCAGACCGGTCCCCCACAGGGCTGGCAGGGATGTTCTGAGGGGTCTTCGGACCCTTGACCGGTTGCATTGACTGGGTCACCACCTGAAAGTTGACAGGCAGAACTTTGCCCTCTGACTTTCCCACAGGACTGGGGGACATCAGTTGCCTGCTCCTCTGTACCTGCATACACACAGCAAAATAAAATAAATGTTTAAATGTATGTACGCTTTACAGTATTATAGTATAATGAATCACTTCTGTTGCTAATCTGCACGTGATATATTTTTGTCAAACCCAAGGTTAGTAATTGTGTTCACATTATTACTAACAGAAACACAAAAAATATAATGTGAGATCTTGAGTTTACAGTTTGAGATTTATTAGGGCTGGTCTTAAAACCAGGAACGGGTGTCCAAAGCTTTCTGTTTTACATTTGCTTCACATCCACAGGTTAGTAATAATATACAGACCCCTTGAAGTCGGTCACATTTAGTTTTTATACAAATGGTTTACATAGGAATTTGTTCTTGATAGCTTGTCTTCACAACCCAGAGGTCATGGAGAGGTAACCCAGGCAAAGCCAAACAAGACTCAACGCTTCGTGCCACAGCACTGGCCACAGGCGGCAGCGCCGTTCTAGCTACAGAACCTGCTGCCCGGCGTGGGTTCTTATTTGCCAATGATCATGAAGGGTAGCTGGGCGAAGCCGTTTGGCCATTGGTGCAGGCGCTCTACCCCCCAGGGGGGAAGTGGACACAGATCAGGGGCTAGAAACCGGGAGCAGGCGTGATCTAATCCCAGAGATAGTTATGTCTATAAAGCACCGCTAGGATTATCAAGCTACACGGCAGTAACACGGCAGAAGCCAAAGGAATAGCTAAACAAACTCCAGAGGGGGAATCAAATACAGACGTCAAACCCGGAGGCTTGTGATTAAATAGAAAAAGCCCACTTGGGACTGACTAGCGATCAACTTTATTATCCCAATTGTAAACGAGGGCCGAGCAGGCGACGTTGCACAGTCCAAGACTTGAGAGGGCCGGGCAGGCAATGTCGCTGTTCCCAGCAGTCTCCACACAGTTGTCCAAGGAAAAGGAGGTAGAGGTTTATCCTGCTGTGCCAAGGATCTGAAGTCATCGCAGAGGACGACTAATGATGCCGCTGTTGTTGTTGAGCCGAGGCACCGGAATGTAGGAGATGCGGTAGCTTGCCGTGTCAGAGATCTAGTTAAGGCGACAGCAGCAGGACACTCGGCGAGGGGCAGATAACTCCTTCATTGTTGAGGTCACATACTCACCGAATGATCCTAAAGAGGCAAACGGTGTGTTGATCAGCAGAGCTCTCTCTGCGTCCATCGAAGACAAGGGAACCATAGATGGCAATGTCCCACCACAGACATAGTCATTACCTCTTGCCTCCCAATAACCCTAGTAAGGGAGGCATCATATCCAGAAGGACGCCTCCCCGAAGAACTGCAAACTCTCCCGGCACACAGCGAAAGGCAGCGGGCGCACATGAATCCAAATCTCTCGCGTGCTTGAGTCTGAGACACGACACACAAAGTTTGAGTGTGAGTCTCGTCTCAATTGACCAGGGAGACGCAGCGGCAAGCTGAAGCAATATAGCAATGTCCAAGATGACGTTGATTATAGAAGAAGAATCAGTCGAAGCTGAAGAAACAAAAGAGGCTGAGCTATGGGCACACTCAGTTATATAGGTGCAGGTTTCCCCCGATTGGCTGAGCCAAAGTGCATTTGAATTCTCAGTATGGACTTGTTGCGGCATGGGTAAACTGCTAGAGCTTACGCCCACTAGGGGGCGGAGCTCCACAACATATAACAGACTGACGGCATTAATTGGGTCTTTGGAAGATTCCATGAAGATACCGAGCTGTCACTTGAGTCAGTTAGCAAAGCTCTCACACCCATCAATCCCAAATTATATTCTAAATCTCTAAAGACCACAACAGAGGCTGGTAGGTGAAGGGTAAAAAATAAAGCCATGACAACACAGATCTGACTGCCAATCTGATCTAATTACCCCTAGGTAATATATGCTACCAACTAAACCCGATTTTATGAGTGACAGTGTAATATAGGGTATCTAATGTGGCAATTATGGCCATGCCTCATTCCAACAACTCATTAGCAAATGCCAAATGGTCTAAGAGTGAGGGTTGTCTCCTCCAAGCACATCTCGCCAAGGCATTTTTGTTTCTTATCGCATTGGAGTACACATGCTTGTGGGTAATATTCCCCAGCGTACAACCTCTATTGACTGTTGCCTGTGCCCAACCTACCACAAAAGGTTGGTGGAGCATAATATAACAAGGCACATTGTCCAACGCTCCAAATGATGAGGGGATTACAATATAAAATCATCCCTCTCCCAATAAATTACAATCTTAGAAAGATGTACAGCAGAAGCAGAATATAACCCTGGCTTACCGTGATTGGGCTTGGGACTGCAGCTACTACAATGCCAATGGTAGGCTGTGGGGAGAGCAGGGCAGGACTTCTACAGGTAATGGAGCCAACCCCAGGGGTGCCGCCATCTACAGGCCGGACCTGAGCTTCTCCAGAGGGGGGCGAATGGAGCATTTGCTCTTGCTGCTTCTTCTGGATCTTTCGCTGTAGCTGCTGCTTGGCATCGATGGAGGGAGAGGGCAGGGTTTTCAATTGGGTTTGGAAAGAGTGAGCTTCAGCTGTGGGGACAAATGCTGAGGATGGCAGCAGCGTTTTAACTCCTAAAGGGAGGAGAAATGAAATTGCAGATAATTATAGCAAGTGATTTCCATGGTTCTTTGAGCTTCCATATTCCAAAACACATAACTACGTTTCAAAATCAGAGACCCTTGCACTTAAATATCTTCCAAATGATGTTAAAAATTTAATTATTTGTAATATACAACAAATGCTTCTTGCAGCCATCAATGAGCATGTTGCACCTTTCCATTGTCAAATTGTCCTATTCTTTCTGAATAGTATCAATGACATCTGCTAGTGAAGTCAATATTGTTATTTGGTGTTTGGGCTGGGTATCAGTATTGTTATCAGTGTTGTTTGGGCTAGTGAAGTCAGTATTGTTATTTGGTGTTTGGGCTGGGTATCAGTATTGTTATCAGTGTTGTTTGGGCTAGTGAAGTCAGTATTGTTATTTGGTGTTTG
>JACXGK010009696.1:0-19409 GCA_016801125.1 Novumbra hubbsi
TGTGTAGACAACCACACTGTCTCACTGTGTAGACAACCACACTGTCTCACTGTGTAGACAACCACACTGTCTCACTGTGTAGACAACCACACTGTCTCACTGTGTAGACAACCACACTGTCTCACTGTGTAGACAACCACACTGTCTCACTGTGTAGACAACCACACTGTCTCACTGTGTAGACAACCACACTGTCTCAATGTGTAATCAATCACACTGTCTCACTGTGTAGACAACCACACTGTCTCAATGTGTAATCAATCACACTGTCTCACTTTGTAGACAATCACACTATCTCCTAATGGAGTCAATCACAAAGTCTCGTGTAGTTTGTAATACCTGTTGTGTTTCAGCACCATCTTCACTTTCCCATAGCTCACCGTACACAGCTGAAATAGGAGAGGATACAGCCTCTTTACATGACATACATCATTCACCAACCTGACACCAACCAAGACCAACAAAGCAACCCTCCCCACAACCTCCACCAGTTCCCTCCACGGAACCCTTCAAAGTTCCCTCCACGGAACCCGTCAAGGTTCCCTCCACAGAACCGCTTCACTAACTGACCTTTATAAACTGCACAATGCCATCCGGTACCGATGTCTTGCTGAGTTTCTGCAGATATTCCACGATGTCTGAGGTCTGCAAGCCCACACTCACAGCGGCATACAGAGAGTAGGCTGTCAGCTTGTACTCATGGACGTGAATCGGCCGACACACTGGTTCTGCTATGGCAACAAGGAAGTCCTGAGCATATTTATAGACTGGTGAGAAGGCCTCCAAGAAGATGTGTCCATCTGGAGCCTGAGGAATGTAAATGGAGAACAAAGTAGAGAGAGAAATGGGATGAAGAGGATAGTGATAAAGAGAAGAGAGAGGGGAGATTGAGAAAAGAGGGGTGGAGAAAGAAGACAAAAAATAATTAAGATGTGGCACCTACAGATGATCTTTATAGATGTGGTCTCTGTAGATGTTTGTTCTTAATGGATGTGGTCTCTGTAGAGGTTTGCTATTAATAGATGGGTTTCTGTAGATATTTGTTAATATATTGGGTCTTAATTGATGTGGATTGATGTAGATGTTTGCTCTTTATAAATGTGTAAAGACGGATGCATTAAAGCATTGTCAAAAGATTAAATGGTCATTTAATATGCCAGTAGATGTGTTAGAGTTTACATGGAACTGTGTCAACGTTGACATGGAACTTTGATCGTGAATCTCACCACCCAGAGAGGCCGTGAGCCATGGTCATTCTTCAGCAACATCTGGAGACGGTAGTCTTTTGCTCCATACTCATCCAGCTTGATCGCCGACTCATCTACCGTTTTACCAGCTGCAGCCGGGATGGCTTCCTGGGATTCACTGCCTAGCGCCTCCTCATCATCTTCTTCATCGTACACGCGCTTTTTAGATGACTTCCTCTCTAGACAAACGAGAGCGAATACAATCATAAGATGTGTCAGGAAGAAACATAGACTGGCCGATTATAACAAACGAGACACTGTGCAAATGTATCCTGCACAAAAAAGGCAGACTAAAATCTCGGAGATTTCTCTCAGAGAACGCGAGTTTCCACTAAAGTGACGGAAACAGTCATATAGTTAAATGCATACAGTGAAAGCAACATATTACAGTTACAGAGTGTATTCAGCTAACTGTCAGATACTACAATAAAACACTATCTTATAGTTATGACCAACTACAGTCTGTATGTCTCCCATGCCTTAGCATGATGCTGCCAATACAATCGCATAACTCTCATCACAGATGACCTGGAAAAACATTCAAATTCATCTAGCTATACACGAACCTCGATCTCCCCTATCTTTCTTCCCCATGATTTTAGCTGGTTAGGAAAACTACTTTTGTCTTTAAACGCTGTTAAACGCTGTCAGGAAACATTTAATAATCACAACAAACCACCGCGAGACGAAAAAAAACGTTTCCTCCTAGTGGAAAACAAGTCATGTGACCAACAAATTCCCCATGATCATTGGTTGGTAATTCTGTTTACTTCCGGTGATAGGGGTCACATCGGTTCTGTTTTTCTTTTCATTCTTCGTTGGCGTCAACGTGCTTATTACTGCAAAAAGGAGAATAAATCAGATTGTATAATGTCAGACGATGATTTAATAGGCCCTGCTTTGCCCCCGTCGTTCAGAAAGAGTAGTAATGACGATTCTGATGATGGATGTGAGTAACGTTAGTGACTAGTGTGGTTTCATGCACATACATTTGACTTAATCAACAGTCTGTTTCATTTGCTCCATTATGTTGCCACAATTGCGTCTTAGCTTGCTGATTTGCTACTGTTTGTTTAATGAAAGTTCTGACAGGTCTGCTACCTAATCGGGCCTGCGCCTTCCCCAACAGTTGCAGGTCCTGCCCTGCCTCCGGGGTACAAACCGGAATTACTCTCGAGTTCTGAGGATGAGTTCGAGTTAGAGGATGTGGCGGCATTCAAAAGACGTGACAAAACGAGCAGCAGGCACGAAACGAGCAGGGATGGACCCACCACGGAGTAACTCATTTCAGATTCAGTACATTTCAAACATCCCAGTATTTCAGTGTAAAAACGTCAATCTTACAATCTGCTACATTGACTGACAGAATATCATATTAGCTCATCTTTGGTTTATTCTGCAGAAAACAGCGCAGGGTGGAAGAGAAAGTGAGTAGAAGGACTGCAGATGATGAAGATGAGGATGGCTTCTTTGGGCCTGCTCTTCCTCCTGGGTTCTCTAAACCACAGGCTTCACCAGAGAGGTAACCAAGACAACAACACAGCTAGTTCTCCCTGCTCAAACAACACTTTGCCTTAATGTTAGTTTAGTCATGATTGATTAGTTGTTCGTGTTTTTTTTCTCTCTAGGCCAGCCGTTTTGGGGCCAGCCCTGCCCCCAGGCTTTCGCAGACCAGCAGCTGATGTTGATGAGGATGATGCTGAAGATGATTTCTCCGGTCCGGCCCTTCCCCCGGGTTACACTGCAGACAACTCGAGCAGTGACGAAGATGAGGATGAGGATGAAGAGGTTATCGGGCCCATGCCAGCACAATGTGCCATTCAGGACTCCGTGACTCTGGATATTGAACGCAGAGCGCAGAAGATGAAGGACAGACTGATGGGAATAAATGTGAGCAACACATTTTCTTTGTTATAGTTCAAGGAAACCCTAGTTGGCCGTGCAAAGTTTTCGCCCTAACTGCATTCCATCATGTTTCCTGGTGATATTACAGGTGTCATGGTAAAATGAGTTGACAGCCTTTTGTTTCTTGGTTTTTGTCTAGGATGGTCCGGAAGAGGTGGCCAGAGAGACCTGGATGACAGAGCTTCCCCCCACGCTGCAACACATTGGCCTGGGGGCCAGAACCTTCAAGAAGCGGGCCGGGCCGGAGAGCAAGGACAGATCGCTCTGGACTGACACCCCCGCTGACCGAGAACGCAAACTCAGGGTGCGGAACACTGGTCCACCTTTGTAAGGCATTCCTCCTCAACAGGATCCCCGGAGTCACTTACTGTCTCTCTTTCGGTCATCAGGAACGTCTGGAGGGGAAGAAGAGTGAAGAAAAAGCGCCTGTCCCTCAACTGTCTTACAAAGAGTTACAGATGGCTGAGAAAGTTACAAAGTACAATGTAAGTGTCAGTACTGTTTTCTGTATTACCTTGCCTGCTTCCTCTCAGTTCCAGACTGAGACACTGATCTTTCCTCTGGTAGGAAACCAAGCGTGGCGAGTCTCTCATCAGCCTCCATGAGAAGAAGATGAAGAAGAGGAAAGCGGATGAGGGATCCAAGCCAGTGGAGAGACGGGCATTTGACCGGGACACAGACTTGCAGGTTAACAAGTTTGATGAGGCTCAGAAGCAGCGCCTGCTGAAGAAGTCCCAAGAACTCAACACGCGCTTTGGACACAGCAAGGAGAAAATGTTCCTCTGAGAGCCTCAACACCAGCCATTGTAGTCCAGCTGCCCAGTTATTGATGGGATCGTTCCAGGTTTACTTCATTGCAGTCAAAGTGTGGAGGGCCCACCTTTTCAGAAGTTGCATATCTAAAGGTCTCCCAGACAGATATGCATATAAAGTAAAAGGTAGAATATCATTCCCCATTCAACATCCTTTATTTGTCAAATCTATTCATCATATTTCTATAAAACAGTTCAGCGATGACCTGATTACATTGTTGTGAAAGTAATCACAGCTGTACAGTTGTTGTTGGTATGACTTGTTGTTTTGGCATTGTTTGGGTATGTTGGTTTTGCAGCCTGATCTGTGGTGCTACGGATTTCTTTTTTTTATCATTTAGCCGCTATTTTGTGATATGCAATTATTTTCATAGGTATGTAAGTTAGTTGATAAACCATTTGAGAAAATGTATTTCCTCCTTTCTCTGAAAACACAGACATTTTAAATAGTATTTATGGTTTTGCACCTTCTTTGTAACAATAATGAACAATACATTTAGTACAATAGTACATTTCAGCACAGACTAATATTTAGAGGAACTCACTGTGCTCTGTATTTTTCTAATGGCCTCACATGGGAGTTGAACCCATTCTCACGTCATTGTAAACCCCATGCTTTACCAACTGTGCGGAAGGGACTATAGCTGTCCCTTAGTCTGATCATTGTACAGGACCTTACTCTGCAGTCAGCACTCATGTCCATCACAGATTTTAACCCAGAGGAGCAACAGGGGTACACTTATGGAATGACTTGTGAAGAATACTTGACTGATTAATCCTGGCCCAAGGGTTTTGATACATTTCTCATCAATTAAGATGAGAAACTCACTAACATGTGTTTTAAAAGATTTTCTAATCGAATCCCAAGGTGTTTGTAAAAAGCAACACAATCTGTAAAATAAAAATGTATGGTAATCCTTTTAGGGTCATCCCAGCAAGGTCATGTGACCAAGGAAATAGCAAGTACTTAATTTATTTATTATCAATTTATGGTTCATAACGGATTTTTGTAACATTTGAGACTGAGGCCTATTCTGTTTGTACAGCTGAATCATTCAGTCCTTGATAGCCATCTCCCAACCTCAGGAGGTAGGACAACACATACTTGCATTGTATCTACGCAGTGCTTATGCGGAACGCATTCGATAGTCAGTATTGAGGGTTATTAGCAGTCACCCTAGATGGCTCCAGGGCAAGGAAGCCTGTTGGCCAGACCCGGTCAAATCACCACCCATATTTTATAAATGTATTTTAATGTTACATAGATTTTGTATATGCTTTCCTAATTGTTGTCTTCCACTAGTAGAAACATTTCAGCTAGTGAAATGCTGTGCACGTATCGATTCTGATGGTAGAATCGATTCCTTATTTTGGCGCATGTCGCCATGACGTCACTAAGCGTGTAAGTTGGGGTAGCTAGAACAATGTTGCCAGATGTGGAGGTTTCCCGTATACGAGGCTATTTTTAATGAGAGTGCGCGGGCAAAAATTGGCTTTGGTGGGTCAGTTTACGGAGTTGTATAGAAATTAAAGGGTTGATAGAAAAAACAGCGAGAGGGCATTATTTTTGTGGGGTCCACTGGTGAATGTCCGGTTTAGAGTCAATGAAATCTGGCAACCCTGATGTAGAAGCGCACTTTTTTGTCGTAACTCGCCTCCATTGTGTTATTGCCCCCGACGAATGTGTGATGATAACCTGTGGACGGTGATTTTAACGCATTGTAAACATGTCAGAGAAAGGAGAAGTGGATTTAACGGGTGCTAAACAAAACACTGGCGTGTGGCTGGTAAAGGTACGTAGGAAACGCGTTCCCATAATGTGGTTAGCTAACTAGCTAGCTACACTAGCTACCACGATCTACAGTAACGACTGCATCCGATGGATGAGGACAAGACATGTTTACATTACAGTAAATGCTATGCCCACATTGTATTGAGGGACAGTTGTTTATTTCCCATAGGTGCCTAAATATCTGTCCCAGCAATGGGCCAAAGCGTCAGGCAGAGGAGAGGTCGGAAAGCTCCGGATCGGCAAGTATGTACTTCAGATGGCATGATTGTATCGGCTATGCTTATTTCAAAACCTGGCGAGTCTGTTAGTTCTACAGACAACACACTTGGCCTATGTCGAAGTCGTATCGCCAAGTAACATTTCGATAGATATTTAAGATTGTCTTCATTACTATGGCTGGTTTATACAGACACTTCCTGTCAAAAGTTTGTTTCTTTACACTCTGCTATCTAAAGAGACTTAATAAGATTGTTTTTTTCTTCTGTCTTTAGAAACCAAGGAAAAGCTGAGGTAATAATTATGTCTTCGTTTGAGGATTCAACATACAAATCAATACTTTCTGTGGAGACCTGTGTAGAAAACAGGGATTTTATCAAATGCTTGGAGACCGATTTAAGACAGTTCATTATCCTGCAAGATAAAGCTGTTTGTGTGCAATATTAAATCAGAATGGGCCTCATTGCAATTATAATCTGGTTACAAATGCAATAAGAAGTTGATTTATTCGAGGTTTTTACCATTGTTGTATTAAAATAGTTGACTGAGAAATCCCATTCTCATTTGCTGACACAGCCTGGGGCATTATAAGTAACTACCTTGCTCAGTGAACAACATCAAATTCTGGATTTAAACTATCCGCTATGTAATGGCTGTATTGAGTAGCTTTTTTACATTGTGTGTAAGAACAGTTTTTAGTCATGTTATAATGGCCATATACCACACCTCTTTTGTTCATGATACGATTTATTCAATCGCTAAAGAAGGTCTAAGAAAGTGCTTTCCTAAGGTGCCACAATACACTTACCTGCTAGTTTATTGCTCTTATATGATGTATATGTATATGACATCAACTGGTTGTGCCTTGCCAGGTGTCCTTCACTCTAAATGAGGACCTGACGATGATTGACAGCTTGGGGGACAAGCCGTCCGGGGTGCGGGCTCCCAGGGACCACCCCTTCTCCATGCAGACAGTGGGAGGGCAGACTCTGGCTGTGTTCACTGAGACCCAGTCAGGTGAGCATCAGTTACCAACCTGCAGCCGTAGAGATGATGAGGGAGAATTCACACATTATAGTATTTCAGTTTAGCAACCTCTAACATAAAGGCCTCAAGCTCTGCTTGTACAGCTGAAACAAAGAGCATGTCTGATCTAAAATATGTCTTTCAGAGTCCAAAAACCTCCAGGTCCAGTTTATGGTTCTACATGTGTTTTGACTTGCTAGGGTGCCACATCAGTCTTTTAATTCACTCCATGGGGTCTGTGCGTGGTTAGCCTAATAATGATCTGGTTTCAAGTTGCGTTGGGTTTCATGCAAACTAACCCTTTACCCCTCAGAGCCATCTAAAGGTGAGTAGGCCTCAGTGTGTGTTTCTGTCCGTTTGTGTGTCTGTCCCTCCCCCCTCACAGGGGCAGCAGCTTGATCACCCCGGCAACAGTGTGTTCTGCTCCGTTTCTCTTTCTCTCTGTGCTGTGATTTGGTATCAATCATGTGTGTTGGTTTTGTGCTGATTTGGATCAGATTAGTTGCTTTTTAATTTCTGTAGACTCAGTGGCCCTGCTGGCCGTCCGATCCGATCCACTGGGAAGGATTCTGCTCAGTACCATCTGGATCAGGTCGTTCTTCTTCTTTAATTACTGTAGACTCAGTGGCCCTGCTGGCCGTCCGATCCGATCCACTGGGAAGGGTTCTGCTCAGTACCATCTGGATCAGGTGGTTCTTCTGCTCCTCGTTCAGAGCTTGTTAACATGGACGTAATGCCAATCAATCAGAGGTTGTGATTGTATCTGTCCGGCTTGGTCCGGTCCACCTCTAGAGTGTGCCCTCCGCTAGGCTGTGCCCTCACCCCCAGCCAGGCCCCATGCTTGTGAGTGTGTGCCAGTGTGTGTGGGCGAAGCTCGGATGCCGTTCAGTGTTGTGAAACGTTGGAAGACCCCCGTCGTTGCGGAGTTGTTCTGTGTGCGTCGCCACCCCCTCCCCTAGACCCTGGCGTGTTGGTTCTGACTGTCCAACCCCCTCCTCCCTTTCCTCCCCCTTGTCTCTCCTCCCCAATCCTGTAGGCCAGTCAGAAGAGAGATCTGATGGCAGCACCTCAGTTTCAGGGGCGGGGCCGGGCCCAGGTGAGTCTCCTCCAACCTCAACCTCTCGCGGAGAGGGCGTTGGGGGGCCGGAGGTTTGCACAGAGGCTACGGGCAAGTTAGCGACCAGCGTGTGTTATGCTGCTTCACAGAGCTGCTCACTGCTGTGGAGAATGGAGCTACTGCAGACAGAGATGATTCATTTGAAATGGTTTTGGTGATGTTGACGGCCTCTGTGGATTTCACGTAAACACATGAGAAGGTCTGACAGAGGCGACGCCCACTCACTGTGGATGTCTTGTAAACAGATGAGATCGTCTGACAGAGAGGCGACGCCCTAGTTTTGTCTCTCTTCGGGATGCAGAACAAATGAATGTCAGCCATTTTGTGTCGGTGCTGTAACAGTGTCTTTTCTCCCTGAAGACAAAATAGCTCTGGAGGGAGTCGTGGTGCAAAGGGCCGAATGCCGACCGGCAGCCAGTGACAACTACATGAAACTGAAGAGGTGTGTGTGTGTGTGTGTGTGTACATTCATTCAGCCAGTGACAACTACATGAAACTGAAGAGGTGTGTGTGTGTGTGTACATTCATTCAGCCAGTGACAACTACATGAAACTGAAGAGGTGTGTGTGTGTGTGTGTGTACATTCAGCCAGTGACAACTACATGAAACTGAAGAGGTGTGTGTGTGTGTGTGTGTGTGTGTACACATTCATTCAGCCAGTGACAACTACATGAAGCTAAAGAGGTGGGTGTGTGTACATTCAGCCAGTGACAACTACATGAAGCTGAAGAGTTGTGTGTGTGTGTGTACATTCAGCCAGTGACAACTACATGAAACTAAAAGAGGTGTGTGTGTGTGTGTGTACATTCATTCAGCCAGTGACAACTACATGAAAGCTCAAGAGGTTTGTTTTCCACTGTGTGTATGTGTGTGGTGGGGGAGGTACATTCTTCCATTCATTGATCACTTCTGTCCCCAGACTCCAGATAGAAGAGTCATCTAAGCCTCTCAGACTGTCCCAGCAACTAGACAAGGCAGTTACAACCAACTACAAACCTGTAGCCAACCACAACTACAATGTAAGACTGTGTGTGTGTGTGTGTGTGTGAACACATGTTATTACTTCACTTACAAAGACAAGAAGTCCTCATGCATGGAATTTTAGTCCGAATTTGAGGTTTGATAGGGAGGGTTGGAGGAAAGGTTTTCATGCCTTGTGACTGGGAACGCCTTGTGACTGGGAACGCCTTGTGACTGGGAAGGCCTTGTGACCGGGAAGGCCTTGTGACCGGGAAGGCCTTGTGACCGGGAAGGCCTTGTGACTGGGAAGGCCTTGTGACTGGGAAGGCCTTGTGACTGGGAACGTCTTGTGACTGGGAATGCCTTGTGAATTGGAACGCCTTGTGAATGGGAACGCCTTCTGTCCTCAGCTGGAGTACGAGCGGAAGAAGAAGGAGGAAGGGAAGAGGGCCCGAGCAGACAAGCAGCAGGTTCTGGACATGTTGTTCTCTGCCTTCGAGAAGCACCAGTACTACAACATCAAAGACCTGGTGGACATCACCAAGCAACCTGTGGTAACTAGGAGACTACTGTAGTGACATCACCAAGCAACCTGTGGTAACTAAGAGACTACTGTAGTGACATCACCAAGCAACCTGTGGTAACTAGGAGACTACTGTAGTGACATCACAAAGCAACCTGTGGTACGTAGTAGACAAGTGTAGTGACATCACCATTACAAGTTCATTTGAGTATAAACAAACTGTAAATGGGTCTCTGACACCCTGCTAAAGATGTCTTTGTTTGACTTGAATAGTGGTAATTTATTTGTTTTAAGATGCAATATTGTAAAAGTTAATTGACAATGGACATTCAGACCCAGCCCCAGGATCCTATTTCACCAAGGGAAGATGTTTTGGAGAGCAAGTAACCATTTAGATGCATTGGTTGCTTTCTAAATAATATGCGTTATTGATAATGGTTTGTTTGGGTTATCAGACATTTCTTCAATTCTGGTAATTTCCACAACCTTCGAGACAACTAGGAAATGGGACTTGAAAGTCCCTTTCCTAATAATATGAGTGACTAACCCCTTATTATATTATCAGATTGAAAATGAACATTTTACATCAACGGTTGGAATAGCTATCTCAACTAATTACCAATTAAAGCATTTAAGTAGCTCATTGTCAGCTCGCTTAGTCGTTAATAAAAAGAGAAATATTTGAGCATAACCAAATGTCTGTCTCTTCTACTTAACACGACCCCTCTACCTGTTTGTTTGTGTTCAGAGTTACCTGAAGGAGATCCTGCGCGACATTGGGATCTACAACGTCAAGGGAACCCATAAGAACACATGGGAGCTGAAACCAGAGTACCGCCACTACCAGGGGGAGGAGGAAGCCAAGGAGGCAGATGACTAACCTGGGGCTGCTGGACGGGGCTGCTGGACGGGGCTGCGACGGCCTCCCAGGGAGCGTGCTGCTGGATGACCGGCTCACGGACGGGGGATGAGTTGACGTCAGCCGACCGCTGCGCAACACGTTATAATGCAGCCGCTCTGACCACGATTCTGAGGTTGGGACATCCGGGAAACATCAGACGGCCTCCCTTCACAAAGAACATTTTTAGAATAAACTCACCTAGGTCATCGGGAGGAACAATCAGTAGGTTTTGAATCGTATTTAGGTAATGAATCGTTTGTTTATGTCAAGTACAGAATGGAGCCACCAAAACATTGTTCTGTACACTCACCTTCATTAGTCTCCGTATGACCAATGCCTCCACCAAAACATTCTCTGTTTTGTACAGACGCACAGGGTAAACATTTATTTTTAATGTCAATTTTAATTACTATTGTAATAAATAAAATGGTTTTGTACAAAATTTAAAATGTTAAATGTTTTGTGAAATATGACAACTCTGGGTGTGTCATCAGAAAGACTCAGATTCTAATAACATGTCATTATGTGGTATTGTGTGTGTATTGAAGGCAAAGAAATGTAAGTAATGAAGTATAATTAAAGTCTGAGCACACAATGTGGAGAAAGTAGAGGTCTAAATACTGATTGCACTGGACAGCACACAGCTTCCCTGTTAACCAAACAGAGGTTGATGTAATGTGATCTGTTTAGTTCATCAGCCCTGGCTAATAGTTGAATGACGTCTATCCAGTCAGTGAATGTAAACTGATCCAGGCTTTGGGCTGCTGGGAAGTTTTCTAGTTTCATGAACATGAAAGGCGCTCAGTCCAAGTAATAAAATAAAATCTGGGTTTAAGATAATAAAACTAAATCTAGGATTAAAAGGATGTATACAGTGTTGCAGTAAAAGTTGAGAGGGTATTTCACCAAATCGTACAAAAGCGCTACAATGGAAATGTTTTCTTGCTGGGGTTTATTTTAGGCCCAGAACATGTTAATGTTTGCATTAACAATATTGACTATGCTGTAAATGGGCTTGCATTTGGATTCTATTAATAGAGAGCCGGTTGAGTCATTTTCATAATAAACATGTATTACTGTAGTGACATAAAGAAACACGTAGTGTACAAATATAGATATAGAATATTAAATACAGAACATTAAATATTTTGTTACACTTAATGTGGAGTGTAACCATTTTGACATTGTTCTACCATTTTGTAAAAGCTTACAACTTGTAAGACTCATGACACATATGGATGCTTTGTGCCATAATCCCAAAAGTAAAGCACACAAACCATCCCACTGTACCATACTTTTATCCAGGAAATGATGAATGCTAAATGAAGGAATTAGAGCTAGAATATACAACCGGCTAAATGGAGAAATTAGAGTCATCATAACAGGCTGAATTCTCAAATAGGACATTGGACCAACCCTCAAAACCAAACAGTTCCCTCTACTTCATACTGAAACTTTAGTCTAGAGATCCTAGATTTAAGCATCTGTCACTTTCATTTGCCCTAAAACAGGTGAAACTTATTCACAATTGCTTATGCTTCCTAACTGGACAGATTGTTATCCATATAATGTAATTAACTTTGTGGTATACCATGATTTAAGCAGTCTATAGCCCTTTCAACCAGGTAAACCTACTGTATTAGTTCACTGGTTAGCAAGTTCCTAAGCAAGTTGAGGTGACTAATGGATAAGTGAAATTACGACTTGAGTAAAATGCCAATAAAACTCAACATTAGAGCAGAGGTTTTTCATTGGAGAGGGAGTATTGGAATTAACCAGTCATTGTTTGAAAACATGCATCAGTTCACACCTCACAGCAAATTAAATCACCGATCTCAGCATCGCCCAATGCAGCTGCCTTTAGGTCTGTTGAAGCATAAAACCTGAGCTGATGTCTTACGTTTTCTAGGATATTTTCAGCATTGCTTTTAGTCGTTTACAGGCCAAAAACACTTAACATAAAAACATTTAAGGACCAGGTGCAGCCCTCCAACAACTTGGGACAAACCAGTTGAAAATCACACCTGCTGAATGGAGTTTATCAACCCTAGTAAGAACCCATTAGAAACAGGGTTTCCAGACACTCTTCAGGGACCACTATACGTTGAAGTTGTAACCCCCCAACTAGCATACTAATCTGGCTAGGCTGTGACCCTTTCAATAATGTGTGTTAAAACAAAACGGTGTCATCGGCTGTGGTACTCCAGACCGGGGTCAGTGATGTCACACAGCACACGTTGGCGGTATTTCGGCCCACAGGCCCATTTATTTCACAACTAGAGTCAATGAGTCCTTTACAATGTGTGTGAGAGCGGTTGGATCACATCATTGTCCATCTGATAGAAGTCACTGTCCACAGCAGCCAGGCGGTTGTGGTTCAGTCCATCCAGGATGGGAGGGGGAGGTGGGGCAGGCAGGAAGCCCCAGGGCCCTGGAGTCCCTCAGGCCCATCGACCAGCAGGGGAGGCGTGGCTGGTCCGGGCCAAAAATAAAAACCTCTGAACGGCGTAATAAAATAGCGGTCTGTTCCAGGTGTTGAGGAATGCAGGTATGGGTTGTCCAGTCAGTCTGTGGTCAGGAAGCTGGCAGCTAGATAATTCTCCGGTCGAGGCACTTCTGTTAGATGTCCTGACAAATTACTGGAGGAGAAACAGGAGCATATTACTCACATGCACATACCAGGTCATCTCTGGTCAAAACAAGTGCCAGTGTAGGAGTGTTGACATGCAATGCAGAAAGGGGAGTGTCAGATGACACCAAGGTATAGATACATCTATTAAAAAAGATGGATATTATAATTGACTGACTGCCAGATCTACTAAACCGTGAACCAAAACGAACACCGACCTACAACCCATGAAGCAGCCAACTTACGTATTTCTCGATCTCAATGCCATCCTTGAAGAACACCATGTACGGCGTGACCCCGTCGTCACGGTAATCCAGCAGACCAATGGCTCCGTCACAGTTCATGGACTCTCCTGTGAAAAACTAAGACCAGAGGAGACACTGCTTGTTAAGGACATCAACACGGACAGACGGCACACTCCCTTAAACACACCAGGCCTCAGTTTCACTCCATCCCAGAGTCAGGGCACTGTAGTACATAGGTAAACAAAGACCATGAATGATAAATAAATGCTCACTTGATATTTATCCAGGTTGGCCAGAATCATCTTGACGGCTGCTGGCGCTCCAGCCATGAAGGCCTGTACCCTCGAAGACTTCTGCTCCTCCAGCTTCGCCTTGACCCTGGAGGCAGCAGATACAGGGTTAATGTCACACACTGATCTGATTGGTTACTTCAGGAGGGGCCCTGGGTACACAAGACCCAAGTGACACTTTACTGATGCTTGGGGCTTCATTATAACATGGAGTCAAGCAAGTATAAACCAAATCCAAAACATTAAGGGAACATGCAATCACACCAAGTCAATTAAACCTCAGAGATAAACCTGTCCAGAATCATAAGCCATTATGAATCAATGTCACCCGTTTCGGTGCAGATGAAAGTGACAACAGGAGCAGGGTAGAGGCAACAGCTAAAAGGTAATGGTGGCCCTCATTCTTCCTTACTGAGTCTCTACTAGTTCATCTAGCATCCTTGACACTACTGGTAGCATGAGGCAGTACCTGCAGCCCATTCAGGATACAGTCCAGCTGCTCCAGTCTCGTGAGCATGGAGGAGACGGACCGTTACACAAAGGCTGGACAGGGACGTTGGAGGGCATTATCCCAGCAACAGGAGCGGCATCTGACTAACTGCCCGAGTCCTAAATGATCCAGCATGTTTCTGACCATACTCCATGACTGTGGCAAGAGGCCCTGTGCTCTCAGCCCAGCATTGTGCAGCTTAATTGGCATTCACCAGAAAACACCATTGCAGACCTCCACATGATAAAATCCATAGACCCATTGTCAGACAAGACACTAGGGCAGGGGGTCCTGGGTTCCTCCTGGGGCAGGGGGTCCTGGGTTCCTCCTGGGGCAGGAGGTCCTGGGTTCCTCCTGGGGCAGGAGGTCCTGGGTTCCTCCTGGGGCAGGGGGTCCTGGGTTCCTCCTGGTGCAGGACAATGCCCAGCCTCATGCGGCCAGAGTGTGTAGGCGGATCCAGGATGAGGAAGGGATTGATGTAATTGACTGGCCCTGACGTACTTCAGACCTGAATCCAATTATGAACCCCTGGGTCGTCATCCATCAATGCCTCCAATGCCACAAAGTAGCACCACAGACTATCCAGGAGCTTACTGATGCCGGTATGGTACAAGTTCCCCCAGCACACCATCCACCACCTCATCAAGAGCATGCCCAGACATATCAGGACAGCACACAGCCATGTTGGGGCCAAACCCACGACTGAGTCACAGTATGACAATTCTCACAAGTTGGAACAGTCAGATTTCAATTGTTAACTTTGATTTTCAGTTTCTCAATTGGTGATTTTCGTTTCCATTGAATATTGTCATTTTATTCAACAAATTATAATGTAGAGTAAAGACTGATCTTTTATTTATTTTGTACATCAAGAATGTGAGTCTTAAGTGTGACTAAGTGTCCCCTTAACTTTTTTGAGCAGTGTGTATCTACATAGATCACATTTTAAATCAGCAGGTCAACTGCTTAAGAGGTACTAAACCTAAAATTCTCAAACTAGCACAGCAAAGACTAGGACAACAAGCAAGGAAGAGTGTGGAGACTCTGCTGCTAATCTCTTTAGTGTAAATACTTACGCCTTCATGTATGACTTGATATACATCTGGTAGGCTTTCTTGTTATAGGCCGACGTCTCTTGTAGTTTGCTGTTGAGTACTATGTCCACTCCGCTGACTGTGGAGGCTTCGCTGCCCTCATCCCCGCCCTCTGCTGAGGCATTGGCACCGATCAAAGCACCGTCAACGTCCTCCGATCTAGAAGTCAGCTAACCGAGACGTCACAGGGTAAAAATTCGAGGGAAGATACCAACACGTCATTCTAGTTAGCTTGATCCGCCTGACAAATATAGCACAGATCTGGTTACACATACCAGTCTAAACATGTTTAATGTCCGGAGTTTAAAATAAATTATTAAAACGTTAATAATGTAACGTAAAAATGTTAACGGGATATATTTTTACGGCTAGTTGTAACAGTAAACGTGTACTTCAAGCCTACCTTTCCCTGTACTTCATACAGCATACCATCGCAAACCTCCGTAATTTTGTACACCTCAGTGAAGAGTTCATCTCCTGAAAAATAAAAGAATTACATTAAAGAATACGGAATTGTAACGGGTTTTTGTTGCCAAATGAACAAAAAATTTAAACAACTCACCGCAACAAATGTACTATAACAAAACAGCAGTCAGTAACTAGCTAGTTGCTAACTTTACGTCATTAGCAGTTTGATGCTAACTTGCCGGTAGGCCACGTAATATAATTAAGTCAATATTGGTTGTCCAACCAGCCTAAGATCACAAATAAAATCAAATTAGACGAAATTACAGAACATAAACATTATAACTGGTTCAAACGACATCAAATATTATTCTAACTAATATAAGTGTTTAAAGTATGGGAGTTTCCACCGCATCGCCAGTACAAAAGGCTTTAACACTTCCGGTAGGCCACGATAAACACGAAAAACGCCGACCAAAAAAGTAACTTTTTTCAAAGAATAACAACTGTAGAGCAGTAATAAAGTATCAGCATCTTACCGGTAATAATATCCTTGTAGATGATCATTTTGTTGGATTTTGGACGTGCCGTTTAAGGGACGATGGTTTAGGATCCCTACCCGTCTCAGGACTCGTAAGAAAAGGACAGCTACCAACTGCTCCCTACCTTAGATAGCAGTAGGACTCTTGACGTCATCCATCCTTTTCTAAAACTGGTGCACCAAGTATGTGGGAAAGTCGCCCCCCTGAGGACATTAGCGCATTTTGGTTCACCGGGGGCGTTCCAGTCTGCACATATTTACTAACGTGCAGGCGAAGCAAAATAAAGCCGAAATATATATATGGGCATCCCTGCCGTACATTCTCAATCATTATTTACATTCAAATAAACACATTCATCCACACTTCACGGTTTTAGTCTTTTTTTGCTGAAATCGTTAATACTTTTTTACAATATGACGTTCTAAATGTTATTCTCGCGACATCAGGCAGCGAGATTACACTGGAGTAAATAGTCGCCATTTATTTGCAATGAGGAGAGGCCTACACATTTAAGATAGATGTTGAGTGATACTTTATTGTGAAAACAAGACTTTTTCCTATTGTGCAGCTAGAATTTTAAAAGTGAGATAACGAGAAGTGCACGTAGGACTATATGCAAGTCACTGGGTCTTTGCGTTGACCTGTAACGTTATGAACGCTTAGCTAACGTAGCTAGTTAGCCAACGTGAGCTAAGCGGGTTTTAAAGAAGCCGCGCTAGCTATCTTTAAAATCCAATGTTAGGTATCTGACTTCTTGTCTTGAACAGATTAATATTTTGGTTCTGACCCATTCCAAATGAGTTTTAACCGTGGCTACTGAGCTGAAGAAAACCGGTTTCTAAACATGATAATTGAAAACCTAGATGCCTTGAAAACGTGGCTTTCCAAAACCCTCGAACCCATGTAAGTAGAGGTTTCGTTAGCGTTAGCTGGCTGTCACCAGACTGAACATTTCACTACGATATGGTTACACGCTAAATAACTAACATTTGCAAGTTCGTCTTGGTGATGATGGAAAACATATATTTTTGGTAATTGGTGATTTTGGTAAAACGAAGCTCTTGCTATAACTTAAATAACTGTCTTTCATCAACTTTGTCACATTTCCAGTTGTGATGCTGATCCTTCGGCTCTTGCTAAATACGTCGTTGCCTTGGTGAAGAAGGACAAGACTGAGCGAGAGCTGAAAGCCCTATGCGTTGATCAGCTCGATGTCTTTCTACAGAAAGGTATGTGGTTACTTTAATAAACGCTTTCACAGAAAAAAAACATGACGTTACCTCTATCTCTTAAGTCTTGAACTTTTGGTTGACGTGCTGGGAATCCATCCCAAATAGCCTCCTATTATGTAGCACGCTACATAGGAATAAGGATGTCATTTGGGACTAACTGTGACGGACCTAAAAAGCCTAAAATGATTCTCGCATACTCATTAGTCGATTCTGAACTGAATGCTTTCTCACTCTTTTGAAAATGTGAATGAAACATAATAAGGAAAAATAATTCTGTTGTGTGTCCTTTCGTCAACAACCTCTCCTATCTCCTCCCAGAGACCCAGACATTCGTGGAGAAACTGTTTGAAGCTATCAACTCCAAAAGCTACCTACCTCAACAGGACCCCCAGCCAGCCTCCACGGGCAGACTAGACCGAGAGGAACAGAGGAGGGATGAGGTGACTGGCCTTCGTCTCTTAGACAGCGATGATGCAGGATGCCGAGTTAGGTGTCTGTGTAAAACCTCATGTAGTTACTGTAGTCTTTAGATTTGACACTTGACACTGACCTCTTCTTGTTTTTCCCTCATGGGCCACGCATGCGCCTAGTTTAGAGTCCGGCATTCATGATTCAGCTTGTGCTACTTTTGTTTTGTTATTCTAACCGTGTGTGTGTGTGTGTGTGTGTGTGTGTTTATCTTCTAGCCAAGTCGTGAGGAGGACCGGGACAAGAAGTTCTCCAGGAGGGTTATCCACAGTCCTCCTTCCAGCTCCCGTTACAGCCGAGACAGCAGGTCAGAAACGCTTCTAGATATCTGTCACCACAGCAGGTCTGAAATGCTCCTAGATATGTCACCACAGGAGGTCTAAAACGCTCCTAGATATGTCACCACAGCAGGTCTAAAACACTCCTAGGTATGTCACCACAGCAGGTCTAAAACGCTTCTAGATATGTCACCACAGCAGGTCTAAAACACTCCTAGATATGTCACCACAGCAGGTCTAAAACACTCCTAGGTATGTCACCACAGCAGGTCTAAAACGCTTCTAGATATGTCACCACAGCAGGTCTAAAACACTCCTAGATATGTCACCACAGCAGGTCTGAAACGCTCCTAGATATCTGTCACCCCAGCCGATCGTTTATGTCTGCTGTTGAAAAATACATTGCATAGCTAAAATGAAAATTTTCTGGAGAAGGTCGGCTTGTCCTTGTTTCAGCTTGTTTTCTATTAACATGATTTTTATCTGCGTCTTTCACACTTCTGTCTTCATGTATCTTCTTCTGTTCCCAAAGGCGGGGTGATGATCGCAAAAGAGACGATCGCACACGTAAACGAAGTGATTATGAACGCAACCCCCCACGACGGGACTCATACCGGGACCGCTACAACCGGAGGAGGGGGCGTAGTCGTAGCTACAGCCGCAGTAGAAGTCGGAGCAGGAGCAAGGATCGGGCTCGGGAAAGAGACCGGGAAAGAGACCGCAGTAGGAGCAGAACCCACAGCAGGACTCGCTCCAGGAGCAGAGGTGAGACGGGGAGCGGAGGAGTAATGGGTTTTTGAATAGCTCCTGGGTGTGCATGCTTTTGTTCCCACCCAGCATTCATATTTTTTTGATCAGTTGCAGCTAAAAGAACAGGTTTAGTTGCAAGGGTTTTTGGCTTCATGATTTAGTGCTGGGGTGTAACAGAAGCCTGCGCTTCTACTTCTTCAGGACTGGAGATTGAGATCCATCCCACCTACTAGATGGTGTGGACAGGGGCCTCCTTCCTACTAGATGGTGTGGACAGGGGCCTCCTACCTACCCTGTATGGTGTGGACAGGGGCCTCCTCCTACCCTGTATGGTGTGGACAGGGGCCTCCTTCCTACTAGATGGTGTGGACAGGGGCCTCCTACCTACCCTGTATGGTGTGGACAAGGGCCTCCTCCTACCCTGTATGGTGTGGACAGGGGCCTCCTCCTACCCCTGTGTAGTGTGGACAGGGGCCTCCTCCTACCC
>JACXGK010009697.1:0-12604 GCA_016801125.1 Novumbra hubbsi
ATATATATATATATATATACAGACCTACTCCTACACTCCTGGACGTGTGCCTTCATCAATAATCCGAGTGCAACATACCACTACTGCTGTTACCACTACGGATCCTTACGTCTATCCCCCTCAGGAGTTGTTTTCCTCAGTCGTGCAATTGGATCCACACCATCGCCTGTTCACGAACAATCCTTACACAGGCAACAGCAAGACAACCTCTAAATAGGGAATGGTTTTGCGGGTGGTGGCCTCAGATAAATGCTCTCTTCTTATCTTTCTGACTGATTATTTTCTAGTTTTGTGTTTTGTAATGTTACTTGTCACGACTGGTAGCATGAGGCATTACCTGCAGCCCATTGGAGTTGCACTGGCAGTCCAGCTACTCCAGGATGGCCCATCCATACGTGCCGTCCCAAGAACTCCCACTACCGCCTCAAGAGCATGGAGGAGATACAAGATGGGCCTTGACATGAGCAGAGCTGGACAGGGCCGTTGAAGGGCATCAACCCAGCAGCAGGACTAGTAGTCTCCCTTTGACTTCTAATGTGTAAATACATACAGCAGGCTGGAGGAGGAGCCAAGTCCCCTGGAACTGTTCGCTCATCCCATCCACCTCTTGGATGGTTTCGGCAGTCTTCTTAACAGCTGCAGTTTGTGTGTGTTACAACAGACCCAGGAGAGTAGGACGGGTGGTCCTCCGGCTCTGGCCCATCATGCCTCCATAACTATGGCCCAAAGGCAGCTGTTTCTGCCTGGGAACTCCTCCAATGCAAAGCACGCCGTTGCTTTCGCCAGCTGTTTAGCCGAGATAGCCCATAACTGTCAGGAAGTGTTTTTCAACAGGACAGTCGTATCTAATCACTGCTTGCCATCGCATATTCGTCCGGCCACCGCTTTTCCACCCTTGTGCGGGATATCGCAGGCGTCACATTTGGTTGTCAATGATGACGGCGAGAGGGATCTCTGGAAGGGGATTGGGGCTGGAGGAGCGGTGACAGGACCCAATTAGGCAACAGGGAAGGAGCGCTACGGCTGGCTGCCCTCTAATCCAGCACGGGCAATGAGACAGACACCCCAAACTGAACTAACCCTGAGAGAATCCTCTGTGCGATGGCTCTCTGTCTCTCTTTCACACACACACACACACACACACACACACCGCTGTTCTATGCCTTCAGTAGAACAACACCTGGGAAAAGTCTACAGTAAACCGAAGAGCTGCACCGAATAGACAGTTGAAGTTGTTGCTTTCCTTGTGAATACGTGTCAGAACCTTGACAATGCATTCAATAATTCATGTTAGATATTCAGTGTTAAAATATGCATCGGAATGGCAGGTTTTAAGTTTAAAGGCTTTGTAATGAGCCCATTGTGACACATACTGAACGGGTTTGAGAGTCTGTATTTTTTATGAGAAAGCATAACCACCTGGTCTCTGTCAAGTTTTGCCCTGTTCTATTAGAGGATCACTGCTGTAGTTGGAGGGCAGCTCCAGACATTTAATGAGCTAGCATGTTCCCTTAGGCACAGATTTGGGATTAGAAAGCCGTAACCGAAACATCAACTGAGAATGGCAGAACCGACTTCAGTTCAGTGACAACTATGACACTCCCCAGTTAAGAACAAACGTGACCTTCAGTCATGTCAGTGCAGGTACCCATGGTGTCTCAGTGTTCCCTGCAGCTGTTTCGTATCAAAACCCGGAACCCTAAACCATCCCGGCAGAACTCTAACCCTAAACCCTGCTGGCAGAACCCTAACCCGGGCCGCAAAACCCGAACCCTAAACCCTCCCGGCAGAACCCTAACCCTTGCCCCACACACTGTCCATATCTATGGGATTCTGCAACATACCAGCTCAGGCTTCAAGACAAGACTGGATCAAATCTGCAACACAGACCTCTATGTCAAACGGAATTATAAAGGATCCTTTATACTTGTGTTATGCAAGGGTTGTTTTATAGCCAAAGGTGTGGGAATGTATATCTTGCCTGTCTGAAACCAAACATTGCTCATCTCTCCCTTTATGACAAAGTTGTTTGTAGCCTGTTTTACATTCAGGCCCCATTGCTGCTCGGAAAAATGAACTGAGAAAATTAGATCGGAATTTAACAAATAGGACAAGCGAACTGTGTCACAATACCTGCGAGCCATCCATCAAAACCTTGTGCTGTACCCCAGGCAGGCAGAACAAACCAGCTCCTATTTCGTGTAAATGTGACAGTGTTTTAAAGGAATGTTAGGGTGGCCATCTGACACACTTACTCTGACCTGGGGGCTTTGGCCAAGCTAACACAATTAAACCAGGCAGCATGACGTCTGGGTGTGTTTGTGCGTCTTCAGCATTGTGCCAGGCAGGTTATTTTTTTCCGGGCGGCAGACACCATCTTTGCTGACAGATGGGTTTTTTTTTGTGGGGGAAGGTTGGTAGGTAGCCATTGTCCCCGGCTGTTAATGGTTGGTTTCACATGCGGTTCTCCATGCTCTAATTTGGTAAGGGACCCATATACTATGCTCTGCCGCTCTGTCCACGTGGCACCGTAACGGCCTCAACCACTAACTAGCCAAGGCCTGTAAGTGACCAGCTGGTGTGAGGATGGATTCATGGCGGGCAAATGAAAAAGCTATGGCAGCTTTTAGAAAGCAAAGCCCCATGGCTCTGTAACGATAGCTGCTATTAATTTGCATTGTCTCTGTGGACAAGCCTTTCTCCTTGGATTATGTTCGCGGTGTGAGTCCACAGAGAGGAGATCCGAGTCTATCCGTGACTGCAGCAGGTCGATGACACTCTCCCCCGTCAATCAGTCTGTCAGCGAGTAGTAATCCACACATCCTACATCATGACATTTGGAAAAGAAAAGGTTCCTGGAGGATCTGTCGGAGGTTCTTCAAATTTATCAAATCATTCCGTCTGCTTCTAAAGGATTAGACAAGCTTAGTGGCTGTAGTTCATTTTCTTAAAATATTTACAGTTTCTAAAAAGGTTTATTTTTCTTTGAGGTTTGATTTATATGACTTCTTTGAGTATAAGATTAAGCTGATAAACACCCCAAAATGTAGCTTTTCATGGCATATTTATTACATTATATATATATATATATATATATATATGTATATAACACAGACTCAAAATATTTTCAGCGATTTTGGGCATTTGATTTTCTTCAGAAGCTGAAAGGCCACGTGTATACTGTTGCCTATATAATAAACACACATTTCACATCGCCTCACCACAAACAGTTTCGAGCGAGTGACCAGAGACGTCTTTGTGTGGACACCCTCAACCGGAAAAACCCATCTCTTTTTTGCCTGGATGCCTTTTTCTCCCTTTCAGGAAGTTCACCAAGTCCACCAGAAACAATACGCTGCCTCCCTTCCCATTCCCACGGCCGTTGTGTCTGACAGGGAGCCTAGTCATATGCTGTGTGCGTGCTATTTACGAGAGCCGTGTATGTTAAGTACACCCTGGGCTGAGGCACACAGCAGCAACACGACATTAGATGATGTGTTCCGTCTCCATTGGCACTACACAGGGACTTGGAAATGGTCGCTGCCTCATCTCAATAGTCGCCCATGCTCACCTTGGTCAGCATCATGTGGAAGAAACGTGGTTATTCCATAGTACAATGAAATCATATTGTTATTTTCTACTATTTTAGGTGGACATTCTTTGTATAATCAAGTCATTTAGTAAGGCCATTGTTTATCTGCTCTGCTCACTTGTATTGGAGGTGCTGGTGTGACAGGTAGACTAACCGTGCCTGTTGAGAGGGAGAGGGGGGGGCTGAGCTGATGTATGAAGGCCTGAGCTCAGCCTTCAATGGGGGAGCTCTCAACCTGACTCTGCTGAGAGTGTTGTTAACTGCTCCAGGTTTGCAAATCTCAAATAAAGCTTTGCTTGTGAAAAGAATCCACAGTCTCCGAGCCTTTTCCATTTAGTGATTTCCACTGCAATCGCTGGATTTTTTAAAAACTCATGCCTGGATAGAAGAGTTTCACATTTGAGTTCCTGCTTCTCTACACCAGGACCAGTATGCCATCAGCGACAGTATATGGTGTCTTCTCATGACAATGACGTGCTCCTCTACCCACTCAGCTAACTCTGTCATCCTTTTGTTGGAGACGTGTCGTCTGCGGTGTGCAGAAACACTGTCCAGGGGTAGGCCTGCGTCTTGATAATACGCTCCTTCTCGTGGAGGAGAGATTGAGATAACGCGGCGCTCACAGCCGGGAAGCGCAGCGGTGCTTCGTTTGTTCGGTGTTCTTTTGATTTGGCAGATTTGAATCTCTTCAGCTGCATAGCAAGCAGGTAAGACTTGGAGCGCAAGAGAGAGAGCAAGAGAGAGAGAGAGAGAGAGAGACTTGAGGTGTACATGACTATATTCATTTCAATCTGGCTTTCAAGTGATGCAACGACATTGAGGGAACTCGCATACAGGACTGCAGAGGCCCGTGACGGCCTGACGATCGATAATGTTACTATGGCCGGAGCCGAAAGCCTGTGAAAGGTTTACTGGATGGACCTCGACATATGTATGACGAGGGCCTCGGCCAGTAAAACTGTACGTTGACAAAATAACCCCTTCTGTCTTTTTTATATACCCCAAACCAGTGACACAGACAACATTCGCTTTCAGCCAATCAGAATTCATGGTTCAAACCAGGATTCTAACAAACGGTACATAGCGAGTTTTGAATGCTAAATGCGACGGTATAGTTGTGATGCACTGGTTTTGAATAGATATGTAGATGATAGATGAACATCCAGCGTTCCCTCTGAATCTCCTCAGGGAGATTATGTCACACACACACACAGTGTGTGCGTGAACAATAACATACATTCTGAGAGACGTTGCTTTTAGGAGAACAACGAGCCACGCGGCCTGCTACTCTAGGGTTTCGGTTGACCCGGTTTCATGACTGAGGGCCCCATCTCTTCTGTATTCGCTCCAGTGCATACATCTATTAGGAGAAAGTCCTGATTCCCGTTAAATAATCAATGGTATTCAACTATCGGACTAATTGAGGACAAGCTGCCGTAGTTATTCATAGTTTCCTCTCTGTAAGAGGAAAAAGCTTACCGCAGGTATAACGGCAGTTTGTATGTTAATGATCAACAATTAGTGCAGCCTTAATGTGGAACCAGATATACACATAAACAGTGCGCTGATCAATGATTCACTACTAACAGGGTCCCTCCTACAATTACTAATCCATTCTAAGGATTTTCTCTCTCGTCCTTTCAATGATCCACTGCTCTGCTTCTCCTTCGCTCCTCTGCCACAGTCGTCACTGGCTCCTCTGCTCCTCTGTGGCTGGGGTTGCTTTTTGGCCCTTGTCGCCTCACTGCTCCCTTTGTTCTCGCCTAGATAGTCCCTCATAAGAGGCTCGTCTACATTTCAGCTGTTGGAACACCCGATGTGTAGGCTGATCTGTGAAGCTAGAGGCTTGTGTGTGTGTGTCTGTCATGGGCCTCCCAGCTGTCTGTATGTAGAGGCCTGAATCTGATACTTAAGCCTGCTGTGCCAGAGAAGATGGATGTTCTTTGACTTCACACACTGCTACCTGGCCGACCCAAATCTAGGCCACACCTCCTTAATGTGACCATTTGCACTGCATACGGCTCTGACACTGCTGGTTCTGCATCCTTATTTCCATCTCTCTGTTTCTACATCCTTATGTCCATCTCTCTGTTTCTGCATCCTTATGTCCATCTCTGTCTCTAAATCCTTATGTCCATCTTGCTGTTTCTACATTTATGTCCACCTCTGTCTCTAAATCCTTATGTCCATCTCTCTGTTTCTACATCCTTATGTCCATCTCTGTCTCTAAATCCTTATGTCCATCTCTCTGTTTCTACATCCTTATGTCCATCTCTGTCTCTAAATCCTTATGTCCATCTCTCTGTTTCTACATCCTTATGTCCATCTCTCTGTTTCTACATCCTTATGTCCATCTCTCTGTTTCTACATCCTTGTGTCCCTCTCCCTATCTCTACATCCTTATGTCCATCTCTCTGTTTCTACATCCTTATGTCCATCTCTGTCTCTAAATCCGTATGTCCATCTCTCTGTTTCTAATCCTTATGTCCATCTCTGTCTCTAAATCCTTATGTCCATCTCTCTGTTTCTACATCCTTATGTCCATCTCTGTCTCTAAATCCTTATGTCCATCTCTCTGTTTCTACATCCTTATGTCCATCTCTCTGTTTCTACATCCTTATGTCTATCTCTCTGTTTCTACATCCTTATGTCTCTATCTCTACATCCTTATGTCTGTCTCTACATCCTTATGTCCATTTCTCTGTTTCTACATCCTTATGTCTCTATCTCAACATCCTTGTCTGTCTCTACATCCTTATGTCCATCTCTCTGTTTTCATCCTTATGTCCATCTCTCTGTTTCTGCATCCTTATGTCCCTCTCTCTATCTCTACATCCTTATGTCTATCTCTCTGTCTCTACATATTTATGCCCATCTCTGTCTCTACATCCTTATGTCCATCTCTCTGTTTCTACATCCTTATGTCCATCTCTCTGTCTCTACATCCTTATGTCCCTCTCTCTGTCTCTACACCTTTATGTCCCTCTCCCTCAATTCAGTTATATTCAAAGGAGCATTATTCAAAGTGGCATTATTGGCAAGGAACACATTCATATACACTGCCAAAGCAATGCTTAGCTATATTCAGTGTTGAAATTGTTGAAATACGAATGGCCAGAAAAAGTAAATAAAGATATAAATACATTGGTTATTATGTTTTCGCTGTTGTTTACACTCCACCGGTGGCCCTTTCCTCATGGCAACAGGTCACATCTAGCTGTTGTGGTTGTTCATTTTGATATTTCACATTACAGTTAGTCAATGTTTGGTTTGTTTTTTAATTCGTCGTGGTTGTGTGTGTGTGTGTGTGTGTGTGTATTCGTCTCTTTCTGGTTTCTATGTGTTCCCTAAATGCCCTTTTCTACATCCGATGTGAGGGTTGTAAAGGCCCAGTGTGGAGTGGGGAGGGTGTCTGTTCCAATGTAAACTGTTACTGTGGTGCAACACAGTAACAACACTATGCCTAAGTGATAATGCTCTCTTGAAACGACCTGAAGAAAACGGAGCGCTTGAAGTAGATGTAGGATTTAGCGAAAGACAGGAGAGGACCAGCGGGCGCCGGGAGGAATCCTGCCCGACCGGCTGGGGTGAACGGCCTGGGCTCAGGTAAAAGCTTATTGAGAGCAGCACAGACTTGACAGTATCAGACAGGTACATCTCTGGGTTTCTCTGCAGCGGTCCGAATGCGGTGACAGGTGTTGCGGTCGGCTGCTCTGAGTACTTACCGCCCACGGTCTGCAGAACTCTCTAGAGGGGAAGATGGGAGAGCGGGTCCAGAATGCCCCTCCCTCCCACACACCAGAGTGGCACCGACCAGGCAGGTGGTCCCCCGAATAACAGTGTTAAAATATAAATGTTTCCAGTCTGAATCACGTCTTGGGGTTCAGCACGCAGACCAACTTCATCCACCCAGGCGTTGAACTAAAAAACGTCCACAGGAGACCTTGGCCGGCCAGGTTCTGAAAGGATGAGAAACGAAGAAAAGACGCATCCATTGTTCGTCACCGGGAGCTCAATTTGCGGCTTTTTATTAAAGAAACAGGAAGATTGGAATTCAAGGGTTAATTTGATTTCAGACAAGTGAAGAAAGTAAATGTGAAATTGCAATGTGTGTTTGTCTGCTGCTTGTTCCTGTGCTTACCTGCCTGGTGTAGCTTCCTGGATACTCCTCTGTGAATCCCAGGAGAGAGCACGTGGCTGAGGAGGAAACGCATCAAATCCACGGCTAAAAGACTCGAGCGACGTTGACGACAGCAGAAAACAACGACAGCTTCCTTATCCTCATCCCCCATCACCCGTCTTCAGTGCGAACCACGCTCTTATCTCTTCAGTGGTGGAGAGACCGAATGGATCCCCTTGATCTGAAGGTGGAGAGACTGCCAGAGGCTGAGATAGAGGGAGGGATGGACTAGAGAAAGGAGTGAGATGGAGAAAAAAGAGAGAGGACGAGAGAGAGGACGGGAGAGATTGCTTGTTCCATTTTTTGTTGTTGATTGTTGGTTCCATTTGAACTGAAGGGTTGGGCACAATGACAGCATGTGCTTTCTTCACGTCGGACCCAGATGGGACGGCATCTTCTGTGTCTTATCAAACGCACACTTCCCTTCACTCAGTCATGTTCTAGAGTGAGTTTTTTTAAGTGCGCTGGATTGAAAGTGCTGCATGCCCGATTATATTACAGCATGAACGCTAACTAATCCTAACAGTGTTCCAACAGCTGAAACCACCCCAGGAATGAGTCCTCGTTACGATATATACTATTCCTCAGTGCATCATGTGTCCCTTTTTCTGGAGCAGGGCCTTATTTAATGGAGCAGGGCTCTTTTATTACAGCAGTTCCTACTTTTTCTGGTGCAGGGCCTTCTTTAATGGAGCCAGGTTTTCTTTATTTTGGCAGGGTCTTCCTTAATGTAGCAAGGCCTTCTTTAATAGAGCAGGGCCTTCTTAAATTGAACAGGGCCTCCTTTAACGAGCATGGCCTACTTTACTGGTGCAGGGACTTCTTTAATGGAGCAAGGTTTTCTTAAATGGAGCAGGGCCTTCTTTATTTGCAACAGGGCCTTCTTTATTGGAAAAGGGCCTTCTTTAATGGAGGGCCTACACTCATTTGCTGTTTTGGCTATTTGAGTACCAAATAAGTAGTGATCACAAATTTCTGCGAACAATTTAGCTAAGAAATGTTACTACTTTGTTACTAATGAAGTTAATACAGTAAAGTTAAATCAAGTTATTACAATATCTGTAGTTATTAGTAAATTAGTTGTTGTTACATACCTTTTTTAATTAATTTATGAGTTCTATGGAAGTTGGCTGGTAACAGAAACATGGTCTTTGCAGTTATTCATGTCCATTCTTACGTCCTTTATCAACTGAAATCCTGACAGAATACGTTGTCATTTGAGTTACATTATTAAACAATACGTTTTTCATTAGGCCTTTTTAAGTGCAGAGTTTTACTGAAACGTTATGCTGACTGGCACATTGAGGCATGTACCTGTATACAACTACAATGGTGGCATTCAACATTTAGGCCGTTGTGGACCCACAGACCCATGCCATTACAGGTAGCCTCATTGCAGTACCAGGGTTTAAATCCCAAACCCTTTTTGTTTTACTAAAAATGTGTAGACGCAAACATACTTAACGTAACAATTCTGGTCCCACAGTTTTATAAATGCTCTTATTTATGGTTATTTCTGGATTAGTTTATGTTTATGTATTAAACATTTGCAGGCATCCTTGAACGAAAAGTAGGATTCGCTTTTTGGCTAATTGGCGACAAGTGAATATGCTGTTGTTTTTTTCCCACCATGGGCAAACTTCCACCTGGACCGGTCAGAGGCAGCTGTGGTGTGGGATGCTGTTTTAATACAAAGCTAATCACAGCTCATCTATTACTTTGAGAGCAGCACCTCATCAGGTCTCTGTCCTGGCAGGCATAACAGTCATCATCATTCCCATCACATATTCACAGTGCTGGCCTTCCTCACAGCAGGCTAGTTACCCTTAGCAACACTGTTATCTTCATTACAAAGCCATTTTGAACAATGTACAGGGGGTACAGACATTTGTCTCTCTGCCTGTCTGTCCTATGTAACCGACTTCGACCGCGTCGCTTCGGCAGGTAAGACATTGGGGAGACACGCGGATGTGCAGCGCGGGAAGCCGGAAGGATGCTCGGAGTCGGTTGAAGCACGACAGCGGTTGCTTTGACAACGATCGTTGACGGGATGCTGCTTTTGTCGTGTCTCTCCCAGGTGCAGCGCGCTACATTACGACCCCGAGCTGCCCTCCGCCTCCATCATCATCACCTTCCACAACGAGGCCCGGTCCACTCTGCTACGCACCATCCGGAGGTAAGAGAGGCCGGAGTCGGTCCTGCCGCTGACCCTGAACCAGGTCGCTGACAGGTTGCTCTCCGACCTATGTCCTACTGGCATGGACTCTCCCACCTGACCCCTAAGCTCCTCTATTGACCTTTCCCATAGATGGCCCACCTCCTCCGCCGGTTTTCCATGTCCCAGGGCGACCGCAGCTCGCCTCAACCCCATGCAGCGCGGCACAGCCAAACTCCCCTGGATTTGGTGCAGCTCATTACAGCTAGAGTAGCCATCAGAGATGGGCTGCGTCTTAATGATTACAGAGAGGAGTTCACCAAGGGAAATGCCATTCCTGTTTACAGTATGTGCCTGCTCCGAACCATTTTCAAGCCCTGCCGTTTCAACCAATTAAAAGACAATCCCTCCCAGTAGGGTTCAGCCCCCGCATGAAAAAAAAAGAAGAAGAAAGTTTGTAATTGTGCCTCTAGTCACTCTGCAGGCTCAAGAAATAATGGTCTCCAGCTCCAGGCTCTTTCCCGAACAATAGCTATGGAAGAATGTCAATGGAGGTTCCGCTTTTCTGATAATGAATTCGTCTTCCTGGTTCCCTCTCGTTTTCTCTTGGCACGCGTGTCTCTCTCTCTCTCTCTCTCTCTTTGTCGTGGGCGGTGTGAAGGAACCGTTAGACACCTCCTGAGGTACCGGTGCCTTCCCCGTGGCCGTCAGCAGGTGGGGTTTAATTAGTGCCGCGTTTCCGTGGCTGCCGGCGTGTGTTTCCGTGTCGTCATGGCAGCCTCCATCCCAACTGCCTGTGGCAACATAGGCTCAGCTTCCCTCAGCCGTCTCCCACACGCCATCAGCGATGTAGCCAATAGGGGGAAAAACGGCTCCAACGGCGCTAATCTCCTGAGGATCATGTGCTTTCTGGCACCTCCCTGTGATCTGAGGCAGGCTGGGAGTTTGTGGGCTGGTCAGACTATGGCCCAGCGCCACGCCGCGATTCCTCAGCCTGTCTGTTTGTCTGTCAGCCCGTCGCTCTCCCCCCTTGCTCTCTCAGGTCTATCGCTCTGACCTCGGCTAGTGCCAGAATCAAACATTGACACAGTGCGGGTTGGAACAGCGGGCCTTGGGCCTCCGTTCTTGATTTGTGGTTGTGCTGACAGAGGCTATTACTACAGTTCAGCTCTCAGAACCCTCGGCGGCGGAGTGGGAATTGGCTGGAAACCGTCCTAAAAGCCTGTCGGCTTCTCTTCAGCAGACAGAACTTCTAGATAGATCGGTAGAGGAGAGTCGGAGGAGAGGAGAGCGTACTGAAGGTCCGAAGACCTAAGGAAGAGTAGTGAGGGAATGGAGAGGCCTCTCCCGTTGTTTCATTCAGCAGAGAACTAGCCACATGCTACACTGGGATGCTGTATTCTGATCATGCTAGTAGAAGTAGAAGTCTGTGATGGTGGAGAGGGCGCCCACACATACCGACTGCTTCAGTGTATACTCACTAAACAAATCATAACGCACCCCCCCCCCCCAAACATTTTTTGATATTTTAGATTGGGCTATTTTTCAAATGTCACCTCTTCCTGGACGTGCCAAAAATGATTCTCGTAATGTATTCCTCCCACATATAGTTCCCCTCCTGAGTTGGGAATGCGTCTGAAGAAACTGAAATATATTAGGTAGTCGGAGGGCTTCTCTCCTGTGGCGCTGTGGTGAGTGTGGGCTTCACAGTCACTGTGCTCAAGGGCTGAACCACCCCATTAACACAGGAGGAATCAATATAATGACATTCTTACCACTTTCCCCAAGTCCAGCTAGCCCAAGCCTTTTGATTGTGGGTAGTAATTCCACATCGTTTGCGTGCGCCTAATTCTACAAGGAAAGATTACTTAACCTTGGTTTTGTGTGGCCGGTAGATCACTGTGAAATGTTGTAGGTTCGATGCACGTTTGTGTGGCAACTTGAGTGAATTGTATACACACACATGACTGTAAGTCGCTGGATTTAAGCTTCTGCTAAATAGCCCAGAGATCAGTATATCCATGTCGCTTTGAGGGAATAATGCTGTGTCTCTCCGTTTGTATGCAATTGAAAATGATTAACTACACTACAGTATGTGTTTCTGTTTATACCCATCTTTGGAATACATTTCTTTAGAAATGTCCATTATAATATCAATAATATTTTTCCGGTCACACGAGCTATCTGAAGAACATACTTTGTTTTCTCAGTGGTTTTGACGTTCTTGGAGCCGTCTGTGCTTCGTGGTCAATGCCAAAGCCCACATCGGTGTTGGACCGGGCCCAGCTTTGGGACTCCCACATGTTTTCTCTCTACGAATTTCACACGGATTCAAACACCAAGTAATACCTATTTTGCATCGATTCGATGTTATTCGTGAGAAAACAAGCCTCAACGTGTCACATTTCAGCAGCCTAAAAGAAAGTCTCCAGCTATTATCGGTGATGCTTCTCAAGACACACAATAGCGCCGGGCCAATGCTAACCCACTTCCCTTGATTAGCCTGCGCTTAAATGCTCAGTCAGGACTCGGTCGTAATGTCAAGCTTTACTTGTTGCCACCGGCAACGGTTTCCTGTCAGGGTCCTTAATAAAGGCGTGAGGATCCAGGGGCAGTGGAGGACAGATGAAGCGGGGTAGAGGAGGGGAATTAAGTGATGAATGGGTCCAGCGTGCGT
>JACXGK010009698.1:0-19408 GCA_016801125.1 Novumbra hubbsi
TGGACTTAATAGAGTATATCCCATCAACGATATCCCATACCCCAGTAGGGACTTAATTGAGTATATCCCCTCAACGATGTCCACAGTAGTTCTTTCTTTTTGTGTTTATCTTGTGGTTTAAATGTTATATTGATCTCATGAAATGCTTCTTAATGCTTTCATAATGCCTTCATAAGTACTAAGTGTTTGTGCGTGTAGATTTGGTATTAGAAGAAAGCCACTACCATTTTGTATTGTTGATGGCTAATATAATCGGGTGGTAACATTCAAACGTGATATTCTGCCTGAGGACAGTGCTTAGTCAGGGAATATTGGCCATATACTATCTTCTCTGATGTTAATGATCAAAAGCCTTTTTTTTTTTCAAAAACAACGAAATCCTGTTTCCATATTTTACTACAGGTTGTCTCGGGAATAAAAACCATCCATGAACCGGGTTTGGGTAACCCTGGCATTTTGCAACTGATCAAGAATACCCGTGCTTATTCCACCCTTTATAAAGCAGAGGTCAATGACATACTGACATAATGACATAATCAGCTATAGAGGAAGCGTGAGTGGCATGAACACAGATACTACAGTGGTAAGATAGAACAGACAATGTTTGTGACATACTTAGGAACTGTACGTGGGCATGATTCAACATCAAGGACTCACCCGAACCAGCTCCTCTTTAGTATTCAGCCCAGAAACATCAGATGTAAAGAGTCTGTGGGGAAAACTCCAGGCCCACGCAAAACCCACTCACTCACACACTTACACTGCCTGATGACCCATTTATGATGGTTTGTGTGCTTGTGTGGGTTTGTGTGTGTGTGTGGGGGTGTGTGTGTGCGCCCACATGGAAAAGTGGGTTTTCTCTGCACGTGTACGATTTGTTTTGGTGGTTGGAGGTCACTGTGGGTATTAGAGCTTTTTTGGAATTCATTTCATTTTATAAATTCTGTGCGGGTAACCTTTCTTGAAGACCTGGAATCAATGCCCAACACTGATTTATTTTTGGGGTATAATGGTTACTTTGCTATGGACACAGAAATAGAATGGGCAGAACAAACACATCTTCTGGTTTGTTCTCCCAATGCAGACATAGACGTTATGACCTGCCATCAATACAGTTACGTGGTCATTACTCCACACTGCATCAAGTCAGATACATGGTGAAAGCGGTTTAGTTAATGAGGCGTGACGATTCAATAACTTCTCTGACAGTAATGTTTTCATTTAAATGCAAAACATTCACAGTGGCAAGCCCACTTGTGACAGATGTTATCTTTTTTATACCTCACAAAGACTGAGTGCTGTCCTAATTCAGGCAGAAGACCCTGGTACTCTAATCTGGTGAGAAGCAGACTGATTCCAGGTCAGTCTATTAACATGGTGTAGTTTGCCTTCTGGATAGTCACCGACGCTTCATGGGCTGGACATGTGGCTCTACTCTCCCAGGGACACATACCAGGCCAACACGTGTGTGGGGTACAAACAGGCACACACGCAATGGTTTACACTTTAGTCATATTAATCTGCGTAATATTAGCGCCCCCATCCCCTTCACTCACACGCGCGGGATTAGGCTGATAACCCTGTGTGTCTAATCCCTTGAGTGGACAGACAGATGGTTATTATGCATAGCTCTGCCATTGTTCTGAGGGTAGGTGGACAGGGGCTTCATTGTCTCGGCGTAAGGCCTGCTGCACCAGTCACGTGGCAGAGTATGTCTTATGTAAACAGGACATATGATGGCTACAGAACTTCCTGGCACAAATGAAGGAAGGAACCTGTAGCAAAAGGCTTTGAACCAAAATAGGGCTAAATATCTGGGTTGTTTTAATCTCTTGTGGACAGACGTAGAAATGAGGCAAGCAGATCTGTTATGATTCACCGTGAGTGGGGCATTATTTTCAATGCTTTGGAAAACATCTTCTGACTTTTGGAAGAGGGGGGAGCATTTTGTGTAAAGAGAGAGGGTGAAGCATATTGGTTCTCATCATCATTCATTCTTCTTAAAGGTGCTTCGGGTGATTTGGATGAGAGGTGAAAACAGAAATATTGTGCTTCAGTCAAAACAAATCTCCCCCTCCCCCACCACCATAACATAATGGTGCCTCGCTCTTGACTTCATGCTTTGGGTTAAGTCAACTAGCTAAATTCATGTTCAAATGATTCACTGCACAATTGCTGAGTGTTTTCTCACAAAAAGTACACTGTAACAATTAGATTTAGGAGAACTATGTAGATTTTCTTGCAACTAGGAAATGTATGATATCTACATGAACTATTTGACAAGTCAAAGCACAGCCAGTTACAACCCTAGTGGGTAAGTAGTAAGGTGTATTAATTCCTGTATTCCTGCAGAAACAAAAACAGCTGATGATGAGTTTGGCTGGAAAAAATTAAAAATAATTATTATTTACTACTTTAATCCCCAAATATATCACTCGTGCAAATGACAATAAAAACTGAATTAATGTTTATTCATGATTAACACTAAAACATCTGGTTTCCTCTAAAAAAAATGAAGTAAGTTACTCTTTAACAATATGGATATGATGGATCTGCAAATGCCCAGGCTACTCTGGCTTCTGTGGTTATGAGCTGGAGAGTCTGAATGGGGAAACCTAGTGGGGATATCAGATTAGTTTATATTGCTCTCCTTCGTTATTACAACTGGGTGCAGAAAACCTTCCCCGGTGACTTTTCCCCCAGACAAAGCTCATTGATCAGTTATGTAATAAGACCCATTCCCAGTGGACTACCTAATCCACCCAGATCTGGAGACGAGCAAAGATTAGGAGCCAAATACAGACGGCATGGGAGGCAACCAGACTTTGACTGCCCCATAGGGGTGACAAGGAGAAATGCAGGACTGAGGAGGCAAGTGCCCAGGACAACAACTAATAACGGGAATTTAACATTAAAGTCTCGACCTTGGAAAACATCTCATTGCTACAGGCTTATCTTTAAGAAAGAGAACAAAAACCCTGGAATCCTTACCCTGGAAAATGGAAACAGTAACATCCCCAAAATAAAACGCATTCCACACAAACCTTGCTGTACAAAATGCTAATATAAAGCAATGTTACTTTACCATCCACCAGCTGTTTCTTGTCTCAATCCATTAAGATTTAGTGGTCCTGTAGAGAAAATGTGGAAACATCCATAACTCAATATGCACTTCATTTTTTTGTATTCACCATTAAACTGACAATGCCATGGACGGGAACTTTTAACGTCTTTTTTGCTATTGGGAGTGTCCCGTGAAACCGCAAATTATTATAAAATGTGCGTGTCACAGGGACACATTTAAAGTAGCTTCTCCAGGCCTTGGAACATGACACCAGCATGTGATTGACTGATGCCAAGGTGCTCTTGGCCGGATGAGCGATGCGAGTGACTCACGATTGGTGTTTCGTAAGTTCAATGTCACAATAGAGGGTGGCGTTCTAAGAATTATAAATTGGCCGGTTCAGAAAGTGAATTAGCGGAGGATGAAAGCACATCTGATGGTGGTGGAAATCACGGCGATCCATCCATAATGCATGAGCCTCGCCATCCACAGGCTGTGTAGTTCACATTGCGAGCCTCGTATGGAGACTTATTCCTTTAAGAGGCTTAATTCCGAACGTCTCGCTCCCCCTTGTCTCCTCGTCCTGGACAGTTTGGCCTGATTGACCTCACGTGGCGGGGCTGTTATTCCTTTTTCCCTAGTTATTATAATGAAATGTAATTCCATGCATGTTTGTGAGTCTGCTTTTGTGTGCCTATTCCACAAGATCCAGCTCTTATTAAGGCATTTTTCCAGTTGGGGAAAAGAGGCCTGTCTTGATTACTGGCCACTAGGTGTGTGGGAGCTTTTATAGGTATAGTGAAGTCACAGGCTCTAACAAAAAAGATGTAAAAATCCCGAGAGACAAATTTCAACTTAACCTGCCTGAAAGCCATATTCAATCCTACTTAACTATTGTTGCACAGGTGCCATGCTGAGTTGAAAAACCTTAGAGCCACTGGCATAAGGTAGTTCCTGTAAGCCATGGTGCATGCTATCATGACGGGTAAATCCTTCACCAAATCTGTGCCAGTAAATCTGCCACCAAACCCATTTCTTCTCCTCCTTCAGCCATCGTGGGTTTTAAAACAACAAGGCTTGAGTAAAAACCGAAACCAAAAATCGAAATCTCTACATATGAAACTGTGAACATCACAAAATAACGTTACAAATAACTGACCATTTTACCCAAGAAAATAAAAACCAAGAGGAAGAATGTTTTGCTCTTCAAAGACGGTGCATAGCAAAGGGCACCACTTCTGTATGAACGGGAGTAGATTTTTGAATGCAGGGTCTGTTCTCCCCCCAACTATTTGTATTTACACCTCTGATACCAGCTCTCAACCTTGTGCTGCCTTCATGCTTAGTTAAAAACATTTGTTCAGAAATCAGTTAAGAAATTCTTCACTAAATAACATTTATTTATTTATAAAACTGTGCTTAAAGGACATATTGCCCTCTTGTGGTTAGCACAGATAATGATCCTGGTCTTGAAAAGTGTAGACCGGTAGCACAGCTATATAATGAAATCATTACTACAACATTGGAATGTCATACTGCCAGTTATAAACAGAGATTGTTTGGGGTCGGTGAATGCATCAGTGTAAGGAAGAATGTTTGACACTCCTTTCACACACCCTACATTGCAGTCACACCTCCACGCCTGGGCCCAGTTGTTAAAAAAGTGATTCATCTTTGGGTAGGATCAGGTAATCCATTTTACTTTTGTGCTAGTATTTTAATGCAACATTGGATTAGAAAAAACTGAGACAGAAAACATTGCAATAAAACAAGTCAAACATCCTCTGCCATTTTTTATTTCTTTAACCCAGTCAAACCCTCATCTGGCCTCTAACAAATGAATAAAAACAAACAAATATACATTATTCATAAATACATTTTGGATATGCTGAAAACGGGTTTTAAATCCTAAAATGGCTAAAGGTCCAATAGTTAATAAAATGAGGAACGTTCTAAGACCTTCTTCACTTGTGGAGAGACCATCTTTTTGAAGACCAGCTTTTAGGAGGCAGATATCAAGTCTGGCTTTGGTTTACTCTAGTTAGGTAAGACTAATTTGTTCCTCTGACAGATTCATCTGTACTTCTGCTCTTTTGGTTTATCATTTAAGAAGTTATTCATAGACATCATCTTTGTTTGACACTTGCAGCCTTTTTTCTGTACTCTTGTTGCAGTAACTACTGTCTCTCCCAGAGAGGATTGTGTCTTTGTACTCCTGTGGCAGTAAATACTGTCTCTCCCAGTGAGGATTGTGTCTTTGTACTCCTGTGGCAGTAACTACTGTCTCTCCCAGTGAGGATTGTGTCTTTGTACTCCTTTGGCAGTAACTACTGTCTCTCCCAGTGAGGATTGTGTCTTTGTACTCCTGTGGCAGTAACTACTGTCTCTCCCAGTGAGGATTGTGTCTTTGTACTCCTTTGGCAGTAACTACTGTCTCTCCCAGTGAGGATTGTGTCTTTGTACTCCTGTGGCAGTAACTACTGTCTCAACCAGTGAGGATCTACCTTCTTCCTCAATGACTGGTTCATCACTGGTGATTGTGTCATTATAATTAATATACAGTGACATTTTGTAAGACAACCTGCTTCTGTCAACAAATGAACTCAAGATAGGAAGAAATGTACCTTTCAGGTTTAATGATCAGGGCAAGATTTGAGTGGTGAATGTTCTGTTATTGCATTATTTAGTGAAAAAAAAGATGAATGGCCTGTTACGGCGAATAAATACATTGTCTGTGTGTTTCCAGTTCCTAAATGTCTAAACACAATTGCCTATATCAGTTAATAACACCTTTAGACAGATCAATTCTACCGTCACAATACTAGGTCAGATATTCAACTACACCCAACAAAATGGTAGTGGTTGCTTGGCAATGTTATAATGATGCCTTGTTGCATGGCAGAACCCGAGGTCCCGTTCACTCTGCGGTCTCAGGAGAGTGAATAAACGCAGACCTGATGAACAAGGCTTCCTGTCCTGGGGCCCCACAGGGACATGAATTCGATTGTAGCTGTGGACTTCAGCACCGGGGACATGCGCCGGGAACATCTACTCTTCCTTTCCTCCTCTGGAATCTCCTTTGATGTCTCCATACCTTTATGATTCTACCGTGTCACATCGTCTGCAAGTCTGTTCACTGTGTTTCGGCAGTTTTCTTTTTCTGACTAGCACAGTATAGGGAAATAAGGTGCATCAGATGTTTCTGATCCTGATGTGTCTGATTCTGATGTGTCTGGTCCAGATGTTTCTGATCCTGATGTGTCTGATCCTGAGGTTTCTGACCCTTATGTGTCTGATCCTGATGTTTCTGATCCTGATGTGTCTGATTTTGATGTGTCTTGTCCTGATGTTTCCGATTCTGATGTGTCTGATTCTGATACGTCTGATCCTGATGTTTCTAATCCCGATGTGACTGATCCTGATGTTTCTGATCCTGTACCGGAAACAACAATTCCGAGTTGGAATGATGCCTATTGGAAACAAAGTCATATTTACTGATTGTGTCACATTTAGTGCACACCTGTGTCAGCTTGTCTTACAGGGGAATGCTAAGTACTTGTTGAGGTGCTTCGGCAATACTTGTTTTCTGACGTGATATGTAATATTTTCAAGCCCCAGCGTTACAACTTTTCAGTGCGGATTTACATTGGTGCAAGATCTGTAGGTTATTCCCGAAGACGTACTAGCTACGTATAACCACCAGATGTCTCTACTTGTTCACACTGTCCATCATACACATACAACTTGTTATATCAATGCCGGAAATTATGAAAATGTATCGCATACGCATCCCAAAATGGGCTAATGAGGGATAACATTATCATTGTATTTATTTAGATCTGTCATGGCTAGATAAATGTATAGCCATTGGTCAATATATTGTTAAATGGCAAAACCTGGGTTATATGCACTTTTTTATACATGCATTTCAACACGGAAAGACAGAAAACAGATTAGAGTCAGTAGCCTATTTATCTATTACTGGTCATCACTTTTTTAAACCTGTGCCTGGTACGTCACTGCATCTGCGCGCGGTTACAAGTTGACTAGTCAAAGACAGTCAGACAGATTCTGAATCTCAAACCACTCCGCATTCGCTTTGCTAACACTTTCCAGGTTGATTAGAACAATGGCTACGTGTGTATTTAATCGAAGACATTTTTAAATGGATTACAACGCATTTTGAGCAGTCGTGGTTTAGCGCGCGTTCCTTTGGCATGCCACTTTGGTAAAGCGCGCACCCCTCTGAAATCAACGATGAAGATGTGACACATTGGACAGTTAACGGATTTGCGTCATGTTGGGGAAAATGCCTCATGAAAGTTTGGCGTCGTTGAGAACTCAAACTTTACAGTTGGTATATTTAAGCTTTTGCCAAATGAGCTTGGAATGAATGAAGAATGTATATCGTTTGGAAAATATTTCCGATTTTTCAAGCATATTTCATCTGTTTATCCGGTAAGCCTGCGTTACTTGACATTTTCTTATAAAAACGATGTAATTTACAAATTCCAGAATACTTATGAATACTATAAAAATATTTAAATTGGTTTTAATTAATATATGGTATTCTGTTGGCAATACCCGTAGTGCAATCCGTGTGATGTAGGGCACGAGAACAGCTGTCGACCAAACAAACGTTTATGTTTTAACATGTCATGCCTCACTAAATCATATAGCGAAACACCTTATCTCTATGCTAATAAGTCATGTAATGTTAAGGTTACCCCCTTATTTTTACGAAATCCTTTAAGTACACACCTCTGCAATTGTCTCCCGGGTATAGTCCCACTGCTGAGTCCAGTGTAGATAGTCCCAACCCAATGTCAATCCAATATGTAACTTCTTCACTATGTTGCTTGGTGTCATGTTAAGGTTGCTAGCCGCAAAATGTACTCCAAAAGCGCGTGGTAGAAACAATATTATTGTAATTTTTGACCCATTCTCTGAAGTCTTCGATATTATATTATAATATGAGTTAAGGGTTATAGATTTTTCTTGTCCCCATGTTGAGTTAAGGTCTCTGTGACTTCGTAATGTATTCTATAATTCTGAAATTAGATTGACATTCACAGTGTTGCACATCAAAAGGCACTTTTCCTGCTGAATGGATATCATTTGGTTACTGTTAACTTTACATGATGAAAAACACAAGTCTTCTTGTCAAGAGGCGTCATCATAAAATGAATGTGAGAAATGGCAAGATATGTTGAATTCATGTTCATTTTTGCATCTCCCAGGTTGAAGCTTTGATTTTGAGATGCCATTTTTTACAGCCATTGTCTCATATCAGATAGTGTGAGATCAGTTGAGAAACAAGGGTTATGTAGACTTAGGTGCAAGCAATCAGACATAAGACCATTTCTATAGTCTATAAGTGGTGTACCATTTTTAGACTAGGCCTCCCTTTATGGAACAAAACCTGGTATAATTTTCTGTCTTCTGTTAAAGAAATGCACAATGTCCCATCAGTCCAGCAACACAATTAATTAAATAATGGAAATCCACTGTAAAAGCATTTAAGCTCGTTATTATTTTATCATGTTTCTATCCTAACATTTGATTTTGTACAAAAGGGGATTATACAGATGTTGCTGCCAGCCTATCCAACTGTTGCATCACTGGGCTCAAGTGCCCCTCCCTCTATGTCTAAGATTCCGTTTGGAAGTCAAAAGAACGTAATGATTTCATGTTTATTAATTCATGTATATTTTAATGTTTAATGTTATGTTTTATTGTTATGAAGCACTATACACAGTAGTGTTGTTGAAATGGCTAATGGAAAAGTGACAGGTCGCCTGTTTTCCTGAACTGTTGAGGAGTCCATTGCTTATTCCTAAATCGGATGTGAGATGGTGGAACCATCTCTGTCCATACATTTTTACGCCTGTCACTCAAAATATCTCAGACACAGTGCTAAAGTCTGAGGCACGTGAAAAGTGAACTAAAAAACATGTACTACCCATGTATTTGGGTAGTACGTGTTTTAATGAAATACAGAGCTCAAAACAAATAAGGGAACATGTAATTATGACAGTATAACCTTCAAAACCTTTGGAATGTTATGTATTGGTGTGAGTTTGAATTCAGCCCTAATCTGTTGGTGATTTTAGTTCCCATTGGCAGTTACAAATTTAATAATGTTACGTTATTATTTTTAGCGAAGTGTAAAGTAAAGATTTGGATCTTTAAAATATATTTCCTTTATCGAAAGATGTGTTTTTTAGGCGTTCCCTTAATTTTTATGTGCAGTGTATATAATATATATATATATATATATATATACCTATATACAGACATGGTCAAATTTGTTGGTACTCTTAAAGCTCATTGAAATAATGCTTAAGTCCTCCTGAAAAGGGATGAAATTAGAAGCTACTGTGTAATGTATACTTGCATGCCTTTGGTATGTCATAGAATAAAGCATTAAAAAGATTAATTATTGCTTATTCTTCAATGAAACCCTAAAATGGCTTGGAAATCAGTCATTCAGCATATTTAAATGGAGAAAAGTAGTCCATGTGACCATTGGTATCATTGTGTGCTCCACACATGGACCAGAGAAAGCATAGGAGAGAGTTGTCTGAGGAGATCAGAAAGTAAATAATAGCATGGTATAGGTAAGGGTTACAAGACTTGATTTTCCTGTGACAACAGTTGCTAATATTATTTAAAAAAGCCAGACTGAGATTTGCTAAAATTCATATAGACAAACCACAATCCTTGGACAGATTTCTGGCAAGTCACATCATCTCTATGTTCTCAGATGACAAAACTAAGCTTTCAAAGAAAAGAACACCATGACTACACTGAAACATAGGGGAGGCTCAGATATGTTTTGGGGCTAGTTTGCTGCATCTGGCACAGGGTGCCTTGTATCTCTGCAGGGCACAATGATGTCTCAAGACTATCAGGAAGGCATTCTGGAGCAAAATGTACAGCCCAGTGTCAGAAAGCTCTGTCTCAGTCGCAGGTACAAAACACAAAGCTAAACATTGGACTATTCTGAAGTGGCAAAACTTGCAGTCTGGAGGAGTCACCCATCAAACAAACAGCTGGTGCAGTTTGCTCAGGTAGAGTAGACCAAACTACCTGTTAACAGGTGCAGAAGTCTCAATGAGAGCTACAGAATACGTTTGATTGTATTGATTGCCTCTAAATGTTGTACTACAAAATATATGGTTAAGGGCCCCGTCAATTTCCAATGCCATTTTCATTTGTTTTATTATTTATAATATTATGTTGAATAGAAAACTGAAAGATCTGATTTCTGTTAAATATAGAATAAACAATGGTGGATTCAAGTTAATTCAGAGATAATTGTGTTTTGTGGAGATGTGAATGGTCCTACTTGGACTTGAACCCGGGCCCTCAGGATGGGAGACGGGCACTAGCAGGGAAGCTAAAACCAATGGTTATAGCACCTGGCGCTAGATTGCCTCTTAAGGCGTGGGGGAGTGAGGTTTTCACTCATTGCACCGCACTCGCTGGCCTCCGTTACAGAGAGGTACCAACAAATTTGACCACATCTGTATATATACATAAATATTTCAGGTGCCTAAGACCTTTGCACAGTACTGTATATCTACAGTGTGTCATTGTCTTCATAAAATGTGTATTCGACTATATCTCTAATTTGCTCCCACGTTTTGGTAGTTTGCTAAATTTCTCCAACAATTGTTAACATGAAAACATGGTCTCATTAAGAAATAGACAAAAAGGATTTCGATGGCACAATGACTCCCTAAACAGTTCAGTTCTTATTGTCTCAGTTGAACAGGCATTGGAAAAGCTTTTTTTACAGTTTGTGTGACAGTTTTTTTCTCTTCTTTTCCTACTGCAGCACAACCAATTTCACCAAAGATTCATGATGGTTGGTGGGCGTACAAAGACACTGTCCAAGGGAGCTTTGTTCCAGGTAATTATTTTAGATGTCGGAACCAACAGTCTGACTTCACATGAACTCAAAGCATTGGTTTACCATGGCAACTCTTTTAAAATAGATGACAAAACTTGCATACAGTCATTGATCAAGATTCAGACACGTTTTGTTGTCTATTAATTGTTCTGTGGTCTGTCCCTCATCATACAGTTGTAAAGGGACTGTGGATCTTTCTCTGTCCAATAGATTGTACATCACACAGGAACACCATAATTTATTCACGCACTTTAATAAAATATTAGAGAGATTATTACATTGTTTTTATATTATTACTTTATAATGTTATTAAAGTATTATTTCATCCCCTGCTCTGCAGCAGACACTTGCATCTAGAGGTCAGGGAGCCGTGTAATGTTACAGTGACTCTCAAAAGTATTTACCTCCATTGAACTTTTCCAAATTTTATTGTGCTACAACACAAAATCATAATGAATTTAAATGTAATTTTTGCCACTAATGAACAGAAAAGAGGTAATAATGTCAAAGTGAAGAATTAAATCTGTGAATTATTCTAAATTAGTTGTAAATATTAATCTTAATCATATGTTTTTACACATTTTAATAATTATTTGGTAGAGGTAACTTTGGCAGCAATTACTGCCAATCTGTTTGTCAGCTTTGCACATCTGGACAATGGAAAGGTACAAGGGGGTGAATACTTTTGACAAGGGGCAAATAGTTTATTTTGTCTGTTCTTTACTTAGCTTGGCTAGCAGCAAGTTCACAAATGAATGATGGTTCATTTAGTTTTTTAATAAAACTAGGTTGAGTATTTCACTAATGAAACTATAACATCCCAAAAGCCCAGCATTTTTCTAGGACCCTTTTTAAGGCACATCTCAACTTTCACTATTCCGAGATCCCTGGGAATTGCTGTGATGGAAAAAGGTCCCTAGAACCCAGATTACAAACTTAATAACACAAAATGAGAGTTGTTAAAATAGCTAATGGCTCGAGGGTGTGCTAAAGTGTCCAACCTAAATGTATTGTTTGCCGATTGTTTGGCCTGCTGTTACTTTGTTTTCGAGGCCAACAAAAAAGTTACATTTCCTATTGAAAGACATGAAGCAATACCTTTGTCTACACAAAAAAATAGATTCCTATGTTATAAGAAAGGAATGGTTGCTAACCAGTTGCTTGTTAGTAACCATCTTGTTCTCGGTCAGTATCGTTGACGTGAGTGGGCTTGCTCCTCCACTCTCTGTCTCTGTGGTAGGTGCTTCAGGTTCAGTACTGTTCTGACTGCAGGTCTTATGCAAATTTGATCACAGCTTTGGCTCTCCTTCCACATCCCTCCCTGTGCTGCTTCCCACCAGACACACCAGTATTCATGGATTGCACCTCCATCACTTGGTTGCGTCATTGCCGATGATGGTTATCCGAGTTCAACACTCGCCGCAGTTGAGATGTGGAACGGAGGCTAATGACTTTGACCTTGCATCAGTCAGTAAGGAGCCCAGTAAAACGGGACATCCGTGGAACCGGCACAACCTTCGTTGGTTCAATGATGTCCTAACTCATTTTTGTTTGTAGGGAATCAGCTCGTGACCCAGCTTACGTCCAGTCAATTTACATTAAATGAAGATACAGAAGTAATAAATTATCAGAATGTCAGGACTTCAAAAGCAAACCAGGATAATAACATTGTGCAAGTTCGTCCTTTAGCGCCTTCAAGGAAATTGCAAAAACAATGTATTTACCACTCTACATAATCTTAGCGTGTTATTCGATAACAATTAGCTAGCTACAATGGTTTGAAATTCTGGTTTTATAGGCTGGTTTTATAGGCTATCCTGCCTGTGGTATAAACTCTGTTCATGTGTCCTCGTCTATGTTTAGCCTTAGGAACTAACAGGTATAGCTAGTTAGTTTGGCATTATAGCTAATCTTATACAGAATGCAGTTCAGATTTCCAAATGTATAACCCATTCTGCTTGTGGTATAACTACAACTGAGCAAACAAATGCTTTTTGTTCTAATGATTCCACGCTCTAGGCTGGTGGTGCTGGATTTATGTTTTGCTTACTAGCTAGGTAGTTTGCTTACTACCTAGCTAGTTACTACTTTTTACTTAAGCGTGTGCATGCGGCTCGCTTTTCATGTGTAAAAATATTTGCACATTTAGTCCTCCATTGCTTGCCTCCATGCCTATGTTTATTTGAGATAATTATTAAAATATCAGCTTTACTTTTAGACTTACTTTTTGTTTTTGACGGCTACAAGCCACCAAAAACCAGGGACTATCCCATGAAAAAAGTTACGTCTGGTCACCTTACACTATTTTCATTTCTCTTTTCAGCCTCCTTGCCTCTCAAAGCCACCTGATCCTACAGGCTTACATTAAACACTGATCCCGCAGGCTTACATTAAACACAGCACTGATATCTGTCTAAAGTAAGCAGGATCAGGTGGCTTTGCAAAGTTGGAGACCCTCAGAGCAACAAGCAGATTGGGACTAACCAATTGAAGGAAATGTGAAACCAGCATGAAATGCAGTCCTTGAATACCAGCGCTAACCTTTATTGCTTTTAACCACGTGTTAATTTTTCACATTATCACTTTTGTTTTAATCTAGATTTTGACCTCCCCTGTCTTTCTTTCTCCTTCCCTTATGCTGGGAAGACTACGAGGCCAAATGCCTATTAGCTGGGATAGAATAGCACGAGAGGTGACACAGAGGTCCTTGGAAGTCATTTGTAGACGGTTGTGGGATGCTCCCTGACCTTTACTTATGTCTCCTGCTCATGGATCACTGTGTGGACTCAGGGGGTGCGCCCTTTCAGCCTCTCGGCCTAGCCGCAGGGAAGCTTCCTTTCCATCAGCACGGAGACCTTTGCACAGCAGAGGAGACAGATCCAAAGTCATCTGTGAAGGCAGTGAATGTGTGTGGGCTGTGCTGTATGGCTGCCAGGTTGTCAGTTGGATGATATTCTTTGCTATTGTACATTTATGTGCAGCAAGACCGTCTTTGTGAAAATAGGGAACTCAAGAATGTATTTTTGAAACAATCTAATTAAAAACAACGTTTCAGTCTGTGAAACAAACAGGCAATTGAATTTGAACTCGGGAAAACTCGGGAAACCAGAATTCGTCTAAAGCTTGGGAAAGGTGCAGTTTTGCCGTGGCCCAATAAAGCTCTCTCATGTATATTTTCAGCCGCAAAAATGTTTCCTGTTTTACGGTGATTTAGCAGAGCATCCATAACTTTGTGATACAGATCTCCACTCACCTTCCTTCTTGCAGGAGCATCATTTTATATTATTATTTGTATGTGCTGCAGCCTCGGAAAGTAGGTCACAGCCAGATATTTCTCTCTCTCTCTTAACATCTCTCCCTTGCTCTCTCTGTGTCTTGCTCCCTCTCTCACTATCTGCTGCTCACACACACATACACACACACATATATACACACGCACACATACAGACGCCCTTGCAAAGACCGAGGGCCTAACAAAAAAATGTGGAAGGAAGAAACAGAATCCCTCCTACGCATGGAGTTATGAGGGAATTTAAATGGAATGGGAAGAGGCTGGAATAGAATTATGATTACTATCCTCTCAATAATGTTTTAATGGTATTACAAGGCCATGTTCACAGCACACGCTCTTTAGATTTCCCACCCTTACTCATTTTCCCACCCACTGCCTTAAGTGATTAATGTACATATGCTCTAGCGTTTATTTGCTTGAGCCAGAGGATGAAATGATTCGTATTGGAGCGCACTACTAGGATAAAATTGTCAATGCTTAGAAGTGACGTCAAGGTCGTTGGAAGGGCATGTTTGAAAACCAAATAATTTTTATGCTAGCCTGCTCGGTCGTTAATAGCTGTAATTAAGAAAGATGCTCCTGGGAAAGGTCAGAAAAAGAGTGACTTATTCTGTCTTGCCATGTCAAATTAAGATGTCATTTCAAGGGCTCAGCGGAAGAACTTCATACAGCAGATGGTGTTAAATCCTCTATGGTGATAAGAAGGCCAGGACCCTAGGAATATTATCCCGTCAAACTGGAACCTTCGTTGTTTTACCAAACTGCTCTCTACTTCTTGAACAATGCCACCTCTACACACTCACTTGCCCTTTCAGAACATTTTTTGGAGTAGTTTATAGTGCCCCTTTTAAAGGGGAATAACAAGGATTATCTATAATCTGCATACATTGCTTTAGTTATTTGTTGGACTCACACCTATCTTTCAATCACTCTAATGTATTTATAAAGTCCTTTTTGCTTTAGCAGTTGTCACAAAGTGCTTTTACAAAAACACCCAGCCTGAAACCCCAAGGAGCATGCAACAACAGTGTTGAAGCACAGTGGCTAGGGAACTCCCAATAAGTGCAGAGGGACCAGGCTCTAAGGGATGCCCAGGCCTCTTCCGGCTGTGTCTTCTGAGCCTGGTACTCCAGAGGTGAGGGCCAAGACCTGTTGAAACGGAACCAAAAATTATAGTGCAACCCCCGGAACAATTATATGGCAGCGTAAAACCTTGTGTCTGAGACAGAGGGGTCCAGTGACACCGTGGCCCTATCCGGGGGAGGTCCCGGCAGGACCCAAAAGGCACGAAATCAATTCACTCACATTGCCAAGCATCAACTAAATGGAAAACGACCAACCGCACCCACCCTGAATAAGGCCCGAGTATTGCCAGCAGAGTTCACTCCAATCGCTCGAGGGGCGCAATTTAGAGACAAAAGCAAGCCAGTGACTTTGCCCTCAAATGGCATTGGAGATTCCAGTTGAGATAAGAGCTCACTTGTCATGACAGCAAGGGTGGACAGTATCAAGCCTTTCCATTCAGCTTCATACCCCTGGGCCAGGCTACATGTATACCACGCTGAAATCAGTCCTTCGTAGACTCTTGAAAGTTTGCACAGAATCTGCATTTCTAACCCTTATTGGCAGGTTATTCCACAGTAGCAGAGCTCTATGTGAGAAAGCCCTGCCTTCGGCTGTTTGTTTGTGCAGTAACCCCATGTGTCGTCTAGTCGTCACATTTCTTCAAGCAATTTATGAACTTTAGCTATTCATTGTTATTCCCCTTTAATTAATCCATGTCTTTGAAATATTTAAGTCTTTGTACAGAATCTTTACATTTGTGGCACAAATTCCATCCATTCCAGAGACAAAAATGAGCATTTTTTGCTCATACCAAAACAGTCCTAAAGTATTTTGAATGTATTGTGAAGCTCAACAAAGTCCCTAGAAATTATGGATTTTGGTCAAACCTTGTCCAAAGACTATAAAGATTATAGGGTGAGGACAATAATGTGCCATTTTGTAATTTAAGTCTTGAAAATGTATATTTGGAATAAATATTCAAGAATATACTCAACTAGTACAAGAAATGTCAATGTCATGACCTCAAAAGCAAAGAGAACCGTGAGTCATTTTAATTTCATGAGTTAGTGTTTTCTAAAACTCACAACTAGTACCGACCAACCTTTTACCCGGAATTCCATTTAGACAAAATTCTTGTTTATTACTAAAATATTATCTGTGATAATAACTATTGAAATACTGATTCAAAAGTTTCCCTTTTCATTGTAAGTTTCTTATTGTCAAACTTTGTGTATAGTGTATAGTTTGCATGTGCCAGTTTTCTGCCAGTTTTCTGAGTGTGCAAACTAGGTCTGTCCTAAAATTTGGCAGCCAAATTTGCTGTTGCAAAACAAAGTTGTTTGAACTATTCATATCCATCTGTAGTTCTCTCACGTCCTAAGATGTCTCCTGTCTGATGTTAACTGCATGATGGATCATCAGCCATTCTGCCACCAATCCTATCGACTGGAGCTCTGGAAAACAGTACTTTGGAATGTCCCTGCACTCAGTCCAGCAAATTCAGAAGGTCCAGTCGATAGGACCTTATGTCATCTTTTTGTCATCTTTTTCGGGAATGCTAGGAGAATTGGAAATGTAATCCCTGTGATCTGAGAATTGTCCGGGTCATTTTGATTAAAAATCAAGTCATGCCTTACTTACATGCCTCCCAGTCGGGCATACCTTTGATGAGCTGATGCAACTGGTCTTGTGAATGGCCCAGTCCTCGACCAGATACATTTATGTTGAAATATCTTTTTCTGACGGTAACTGGCACACGTCTAGGTAGGTTGGGAAGTCTCCCTAGGTGTGGTTGTGAGGTCTCCCTAGGTGTGGTTGTGAGGTCTCCCTAGGTGTGGTTGTGAGGTCTCCCTAGGTGTAGTTGTGAGGTCTCCCTAAGTGTAGTTGGGAGGTCTCCCTAAGTGTGGTTGGGAGGTCTCCCTAAGTGTGGTTGGGAGGTCTCCCTAAGTGTAGTTGGGAGGTCTCCCTAGGTGTGGTTGGGAATTCTACCTAGGTGTGGTTAGGAGGTCTCCCTTGGTGTAGTTGTGAGGTCTCCCTGGGTGTGGTTGGGAATCTTCCCTAGGTGTAGTTGGGAGGTCTCCATAAGTGTAGTTGGGAGGTCTCCATAAGTGTAGTTGGGAGGTCTCCCTAGGTGTGGTTGGGAATTCTGCCTAGGTGTAGTTGGGAGGTCTCCCTAGGTGTTGTGAGGTCTCCCTAAGTGTAGTTGAGAGGTCTCCCTAGGTGTGGTTGGGAATTCTCCCTAGGTGTGGTTGGAGGGTCTTTGGCTGTAATATGCTGTATTGCACCTTCTACCTGATCCAATAATATACCTGCACTGGAACAGCACTACTAGACACTGGGCCGCATGTGTGAAGGGAAGGGTTAGTGTGAGGGTACAGACAACCTGAATTTTGGAAGTTGCTGACTTTCCCCCTTAATAATATCTAGATGCACCTCTCAGCACCTCTCACTGCAAAGACAACGACATTTGTATTTGCCTAAGTAAGCATCCTTCAATGCATGCCTCATCATTTTGTTCCACCGGAAGAGCAAGCAATTTAAGTGGTTAAAAGGTTAAAGCTATTGTTAGCATTACATTCGACAGAGTAATTCGTCTTTTATTTTCCGTTGGGCACGGTTCTCCATGAGGCGTTTTATACCCAGTGCTCAACTTGCTGTGTGCACCCATCTTCTATCCTGTCCCTTTCGGACAACATGAATTATTTAAGGCATGGACTTGATGGCATCAACCATCTGCTTCAGATTGGACAATGGTAAATTTATGTTGCAAACATCCCCTTCAATCTCATTCCAAGGATGCTATAAGGTTAAGGTCTGTTGAGGGCCCAGGCTACTTAAATGAACAGAACCCATTTTCCAGGAACCATTCTGATACAACAAGGGTTTGTTCAGCCATGGTTAATAAAACCTAGTCGCTACGGTGCGAAAAGTCGCTTAAGTCGGTAGTTCCTCCCATTCTAATGTTCAGTGGAGCTTTTATTGAATGCATCAATGCCTTTTGTCTGCTTTTGTTTGTTATGCAACAGCCATGGCCTCATTGCGGGAATGATCAATTTTAATGGACAGGATTGTGTACCTTATAAACTGTCCACTGAGTGCTTGTTTGGTCATGGTTTTGCTACCCCAATTGTCACTGGGTGAATGGGATTAACACACCGTTACATCACTGTTTTAGCACACATCAACATTTATATGTGTCACATTACCTCATTAATAACAATTGTGGCTAAAATACTTCTCTCTACACTTCAAAGCTGTCATTGTTGTCCTTGATCGGTTCTATTTAAACAATTATTGTTTAGTCTAGAATGTCTTCTTCATGATCCTATTAATAAACATTGTTATTTGTTCACAAAATATTGAATCCACTACAAGTGAGACTGCAGGACACAGTTTGGTTTCTCAGGAAGCAGGAAAATATGCTGCCTGAGCTTCATTTTAATTCCAGCATAATTTTAGTTGCTCATCTACTGTTTTTCATCATATCATGTGTAAAGACTTGTATAACGACGATCATGTCATTTTGGCCTCCAATCAGGTTAGTGTGGCCAATGCTTCTAATGTTTTGACTGGTGGTTATGTAGATATTATTTAAAGATATTATTCTGAATTTGGTGAGGTTTCATTTACACCTTCTTTGTTTCCTAATACACTTGTCCACCTTTTACAATTTTGTATCTGCTAGGGAAATAGAATAAGAATTGTTATGAAGAGCTATGCGGATTTTGTTGTCTTTTATACATCAAAGATAAGAGCTATGTCTACGTGCTTAGCTAATTCCCTAGCAGATTCACTACCTGTCTATGAACCGTGACATTGACTCCAAGTCGTGATTTACCTCAAATATCCGTTTTGACCAGAAGTCCTGCTCCTTGCCTATGAATTAAGTGCATTGAAAAAGTACTGTCTGAGGAGTCTCCCTGCGGCTTTCCAGATGAGTATCAGCTTCTAATCCCTGTGCTAAGGGTAAATGCGTAATATTCCTAAACCCTTATCTGTTTCACTGCAGGGAGGCCCAGTCGGTTTCCAAGCCGACCAGCATGATATAACCCATGGGGGGGGGGGGGGG
>JACXGK010009699.1:0-19403 GCA_016801125.1 Novumbra hubbsi
ACCCCCAGAACCCCAGGGCCCCCAGAACCCCCAGAACCCCAGGGCCCCCAGTGTGGTCAAGCTCAGATGGATGACTTGGAGGGAGAAGTGGCATGTCTTGTGATAATCACAATCACAGGCTGTCTTTGTAGTCAGGCTAATTAAGAAAGGATAACAGTAGCACTGAAACACACAGAAACACACAAACGTACACGCACACACAAATACCGTATGTACTTTAGGAAAAAATATTCTATAGGCCATTACAAACCTATGGTCTTAACACTATGGCCTGAGTTTTATTACAGATGTTTGACTTTGCTTGTATGGTCATGTCTTTCATAGTGTCATTTAGTTCATCTCTGGGGGGAAGTAAGAAAAAATCACACTTTTGAAAACTTGAATGACATTGTTTATTCATCACATCGTGTGTCGGCACGAGTGTGTTTGTGATTGTATGAATACCTTTGATATCTAGCTCGTAGTTTTGATAGTCCCTCGATCTGTACAATGTGTACATAAACATAGATGGATCCCACTAAAGTACCTGAAGGGTATACTACAAAGCAGGATTACTCAGTTGGACAGCTAACTTGGCTAAATATTCAGTTATTTGCTTGGTCTAATGAGGAACACATAATTACTGTACATTTACAGTTTCTTAATGAACTCTGCAAAAAAATGTGTTTCAATTTAGTTTTCTGAAGGGTAATTGGCTCACCGGTAGATTCTGCTTTGTAGAATAATCCTCGGGCTTAAGCTAGGCTAAGACTGATGTCGTGGTCTCTTCTGTACACATAATGAACCACATCCAACAACCCAATTTGGCGGAAAAGTAAATGTCACAGTTTACCTCAGTAATAAGCATCTCTGGTCCTGAATGGGCAGGCTGGTTTTGATGATTTTGAACCGGTGTCTGGTTTACCCCCGGAAAACCAGGTGTCTGTAAATTAGTGCCGTGTGAAAAAATATCCTATTTTTCCCAGGGATTCATTTTTATTCCAGGCTTACTGACAAAACCACGGACCAGAGTTGACCACCCTATCTTAACTTGAAGCCGTTTCTTATGTCCTATTATAACTGCATTATGAACATATTCCAAGAACCTCATAGGAGCAGTCGGTATCAGGACGCCGTACAATGTGTTTTGACGCTCTCTGTGAGATCCTTGTCTTATGCTAATAAGCTGTTATAACTATGCATAAGAACGCTCTTATGTAAAGCCAGGCATACAAAAACCCAGATTAAATCATGTAAATACATCAACTTAAACTGGAAGTGATGGGGCAAATCTTTCCAATTGTGATGCCACAAGCAGTTTTCTGATTAACCCTCATTTTTGCTCTTAGCACTTTGTATCGATTGGTATTGACAGAACTGCATGGTGGATATGAAACTAATCAATGGTTACACAGTTTCATAAAAGTATATCATATATATAGATATTTATATATATATATATATATAGAGAGAGAGAGAGAGATTTATATTCATTTATAAGCTTTAAAATAGCACAGTAAACACTTTGCACACATGATATAAAACACAAAATGTCTCTGGTTGGTTAAGTACTAGTTAGGCAAATGTTGTCAAGTGAAGTCACCCTAAATACCTCAACCAGCCATGTCAGCCATTTTGTTTTGGCCATTTTGTTTGTTGTTGTACCTGTGAAGGCAGAATACTGTAGAGTCAGACCACTGGACCACACCGAGGAAAATAACCAAAAAGTAAAACAAGAGAAATGTATAAAAACAGTCAAGTCTAAAACTGGAGATACTGAATCTGTATAATAATGCACATCATTTCTGGGGTTTTTGTTCCCCCTCTCCCCCTCCGGGCTTCTGGTCAAACCTGTACAGTCTCTCTTGCTTTCTCTTTCCTGCCCTTCTACTTTACTTCGTTTACCCTCTCGTTATCTTTCTGTTTTTTCCCTGCCCCTCTCATTCGTGTACGGTTGGCGCAGTGGTGTTTGACAGTAGAAACAGCTAAAGGGCTCGGAGTGATAGTTGTTTGATAGTTTGTACAGAAACGTTTCTCTATCGTGTAAACAGGCACACACAGATCACTGGACGTGGGTGGCTGTTCGTCTAGCCCCGCCTCCCAGCCCCACCCCTAGTCATACACCCCTAGTCACCAACAAAAAAAAGTATATTTTTGTATTGTTCATCAGCTTTTCTCTTAATTTGTCTTTATGTCTCTTTTTGTAATCCATCCATGGTTTACATCATCCCCACTTCCTAGATCCTTCTGTCCTGTCCTTTAACGCTTTTAATGTTCTTCCACTATAGCTGGTCAGGGGCGGGCCTTGGGGTCTCAGGCCTGCTGAGAGGAAGAAGGCCATATATGGTCCTAGACATTGACTTCTGTTCGACGGTTCCAGTTTTAGAGTATTATAACCAGCACTTTGTCCTGCTGTCTCCCGTGGCGACAGAGACCAAAGGTTCTGTTCCAGCTGGCCAATCCCAGATAATCAAGTTTCGAAACAACAACAACAACAACAACCCCACGGTCTGGTTGTCATCGGTTTGTTTGTGTTTGCTCTCCCTCTCTCTGCTCCGCCATCACCGCTGCTCCTTCCTGGATTGTGCACATTCACGCGGTCTCGGGCAGGTCCACTCTGAAAGAGCTAGCAAATCCTTTTGTGGGCTGCAAGGCAAGAGAGAACCCACGGGTTAGACAGTGTCCCTGGACCCTTATGCGGTTCATTATATATTCACGTTGTATACAACATATTTACTCTGGGTAACTGTGGGCCAGCCCTCTCCCTGGTCAGCCTGACCGTCCAGACCCTTTGTCCCTAACCATGTCACTATACCACGGCTGGTAGTCGACCGATACAGGACCCTACTCCAAAAAAAGTGTACTAGTTGGGAGCAGGGTGCCTGGGCCACTGGGCCATTTTGGGAGGTACTGTACAGGTATTGGGGAGGGCTAGAATTATGAGAGACATCTGGGATCCAACACCACCAAGCTTCTGGTTGGCGGCAGAGGAAAGGTTAAACTACAGCTCACGGGGCGTTTGTCAGTTCAGTTCCTCCGTAGTCAACGGTTACATCGTTAATTTGAAAGTCCAAAATGGATGCACTAATCCCAGATTGCCCCTTTTAAAGGTTTAGGCAGAGGGAAGGGAGTGGAGCAGTTCAAGTAATTATCCACGCTACATAGCACAGCACGGAAAGGCAGGCTAGCAACACACATGCATACACACACTCAGAAACGCATACACACACTCAGAAACACATACACACACACTCAGAAACACATAAACACACACGCTCAGAAACACATATAAACATACACACTCAGAAACACATACAAACACACACACTCAGAAACACACACACACCCAGAAACACATATAAACACACACACTCAGAAACACACACACAACCAGAAACACATATAAACACACCAACACGCTCAGAAACACAGAAACATACACACACAGACACTTAGAAACACAAATACACACACTCAGAAACACATATACACAGATACACTTCGATAAACAAAAACACACACACAAAGAGAAACAAAGAATAGCAGTCTGTAGATAATGAAGCAGAACATCACAGTGATTATTACCTGAGGGAGAACCTTTGCCTAAGCAAACACACCCCCCCCCCCAACACACACACACACCCATGCACACACAGGCTTGCACTAAGATGGAGAATCACAATCAAAGGCACTTGATTTGTCAGAGGGGCTAAATTATTTGGCTTAATAAACGAATAAACATGTTTGAGTGGCAAACTGACACACATCAGGTGGCTGCTCTTCATGGTGTTTGTGTATCTGCTGTTGATCTCAGACGAGGCCTCCAACATTTTACAGGGTTCATTTTGACCAAGGAGATTCTGGTATAAAGGAGTACCCTACACTATACAGGGAATAGGGTGCCTCATTGGCAAGATGTGACAACCAGGTTGATCTTCGGTCAAACATTGAATGTAGCATTTGTAGATAATAGTTGTGTTACTGACAAATTTTAAGATGTTTCCCAAATTACACTTCCCTGTACTCTGTAGTGCACTGCTTTTCAACAGGGCCCGTAGAGATCCCTTGAAAAGAAGTGCACTACGAAGGGACAAGATTCCTTTTTAGATTCAGATACAGTGTACTTCTGAGCTGGGAGCAGCTGAGAATAACGTTAATACGGATTTGGCTGAATGTGTGTTTGTAGAAGATAAGTGGTTGGGTTTGTGTGAAATGTAATTGAAGAGAGATCTAAAAATTTGTCTGCTATCGTGTTGCTGAGTGTCTTCTATTATTCTACAAACACTGCTTGCAAAAAAGCAAGGGAAAGTTTTTTACAGTTTAGAAAGGAAGGGATTTAGAAAAGGGAAAAGAAAATGTGGCCACAAACATAGATTTTAATCAAAAGTAGAATTTTATTGTTAATATTATTGGAATTTTGGACAATAAATATGAGGATTTGGAGTTAATTTTAGGGGTTTAGCAGTCAACATTTGCAATTTGAAAAACAAACAACAAAAATTTAATTGCACGTTCAAACAGAAAATATATGCACATACAAAAAACACAAAAAAAGATTTGCAATAGATCCAAATTTATATTAAGTAATTCTGATAATGTCAAATCAACTAGACAATGGGGCGGTGAATGGTTGCTAGAACCGATAGTGGACCAGGCCGAAGTGACAGGGTTCTATGGACACAGTGTCATACTCGCAGTGGGCAAAGCTGGGTTTGTATGGCAGGGGCATTGTACCTCTTAGGGACTCATAGTATTTCCTCTCTAGCGTGGTGGAGGGGACAGGGACGCTACCTGTGGCTGGACTGTGATGGAGATGTTGATGGTGTGACTGTTGTTGTTGTTGTTGTTGATGATGACGGTGTTGTTGTTGTTGGTGGTGGTGCATTGACCGTGGCAGTGTGGTGCATCCCCCGCCATCTTTTCCGAACGTGGAGAATGGCCTGTCGGCGGTCGTGAGGTCGGAGGTCAGCGCAAGGTCGTTGTCGCGGTGACCGGGTGCGGTGACGGCGGTGGCAGGTACCTCGGCGTCGGGCACGGAGTCCATGCCCGGCACATGCAGGTTGCTGCGGTAGTCTCCGCCGGCGCCCTGGCGACCGTCGCCGGGCACGAAAGCGGGCATCCAGCAGCGGTCTGAGTGGCCCAAGGCCTTACACTCCTCCGTGCAGTTGGAGAAGAGATCTGCACCTACAGGAGAGATGGAGGAGAGATGGAGGGGTGGGGTGGGGGGGCAGAAGAAAGGACAAGGTTAGGGTTAGAATAGAAAACGTGGAAGGCGTTCATGGATCGGTTTGTTTCCCCTGGTCTCTCATTCATCCGAGGTAATGTTCCATGGGACCGGCATGTTGGCACAGAACATCACTCCCCTCCATCTACCGGTCCACCTCGAAGCAATCGCTGTCAACACCCGAAACTGAGCCAGAACCCGTGTCCCCAATGCTGCCCTACTCCCTATGTGCGGTACCGTTCAGGATCTGCTGGGGGCGAGCAGGAGGAGTCTGAGAGACGGATACTAACACACATCCATAAAGAGACATCCATTATGTTCAGAAAGACAAGAAGGGAAGCCATGTAGCGAAGCGATGATCGTCCAGACCAACGATGCCCACAGACGATTTATTGACCCGGGCCGTCACCCCCCAACCCCACCCCCCCAAAAGAACCCAGACACAACACCTAATCACTCACAGACACAACACATAATCACTCAGAGACACAACACCTAGTCACTCACAGACACAACACCTAATCACTCACAGACACAACACCTAATCACTCAGACACACAACACCTAGTCACTCACAGACACAACACCTAATCACTCCCAGACACAACACCTAATCACTCACAGACACAACACCTAATCCCTCAGAGACACAGCACCTAATCACTCACAGACAAAACACCTGATCACTCAGAGACACAACACCTAATCACTCACAGACACAACACCTAATCCCTCACAGACACAACGCATAATCACTCACAGACACAACACATAATCACTCACAGACACAACACCTAATCCCTCAGAGACACAGCACCTAATCACTCACAGACACAACAAACAGAAAGGGAGGCAATTCATCTGGGATACAAAAGAGACAGTCGAGTAGGGAGAGTATGAAAAGGGTGAGGAGGAGGAGGGCACACACAAAGGAGGAAGAGAGGGAGGGTGGAGAAGGGAGAGAGGGAATGAGAAAGAGAATAGAAGGAGAGAAAGAAATCAGAGAAGGGAGAGAGACAGAGGAGAGGAAAGAGAGAGCGACAGAGGAGAAGGAGAGCGAGACAGAGGAGTGGATAGAGAGAGACTACAGGGTAGAAGCGAGAAAAAACACGAGAAGAGAGAGAGAGACCGAGGAGGAGAGAGAGACAGAGGAGAAGGAAAGAGACAGAGTGAGAGACAGAGAAGAGGAGAGAGAGACTGAGGAGAAGAGAGAGACAGAGGGGAGACACGTACATAATGAGAGCCTCCAGCTTAATGGCGGAGCAGATTGGATTTGCTGTTTTTTCAGAGTGTTTCAGACGCGGGGACAATGCCGGCACATCGAAATGGCGTGATCAAAGCAGAAGAGGAGCGGGGCGAGGTGGAGGGAGGAACGGAGGGGAGGACGGAGGAGCGGGGTCCAATCTCTCTCCAAAATTCCTCCGTACTGTGTCTGAGAGGGCTGGAGATCAAAGGACCTGCTTAGACAAATCTGGCCCACTGATAATTCTGTGTGTGTGTTTGTGTGTGAATTTCTGTGTGTTTTTGTGTGGGTGTGTTTGTGAATCTATGTCTGTGTGTGTGACCGTGTGATAGTACTGCTGCTCCAGCGTTACTTGTTCCCTCCCTCCCTTCCTTTCCCACTATCCTTCTGTCTTTCTGGGCTGAGCCGTACATACACTCTGAGACAAAACAAACACACACACAGGACACTCTTAAACACACACTGAAAGACTATGACGGATGAGACCCTTACTGAATTATTACAGAAATATGTGAGAGGAGCTAAACATGAGACAGACAAAGACTGGGGGAAGAACACAGAGAGTATATACTATACGTGAGACAAGGCTATTGTTGAGAGGCAGGCCTTAGACAGGGTCCAGACAGGGTTTAGGTATTAGACAGGGTTTGGGAAGGGGTCTATGTTTGTGTCACACTGTGTCACACCCTGGGCCGCTCACATTCTTCCCCCAGTCTTTGTCTGTGTTACACCATGTCACAACCTGGGCCGCTCACATCCTTCCCCCAGTCTATGTCACACCCTGTCACACCTTGGGCCGCTCACCTCCTTCCCCCAGTCTATGTCTGTGTCACACCGTGTCACACCCTGGGCCGCTCACATCCTTCCCCCAGTCTATGTCTGTGTGACACCCTGGGCCGCTCAGATCCTTCCCCCAGTCTATGTCTGTGTCACACCCTGGGCCGCTCACATCCTTCTCCCAGTCTATGTCTGTGTCACACCGTGTCACACCCGGGGCCGCTCACCTCCTTCTCCCAGTCTATGTCGCACCCTGTCACACCTTGGGCCGCTCAAATCCTTCCCCCAGTCTATGTCTGTGTCACACCGTGTCACACCCTGGGCCGCTCACATACTTCCCCCAGTCTATGTCTGTGTGACACCCTGCGCCGCTCAGATCCCTCCCCTAGTCTATGTCTGTGTTACACCCTAGGCCACTGAGATCCTTCCCCCAGTCTATATCTGTCACACCGTGTCACACCCTGGGCCACCCGCATCCTTCCCCCAGTCTATGTCTGTGTGACACCCTCGGACGCTCAGATCCTTCCCCCAGTCTATGTCTGACACACCGTGTCACACCCTGGGCCACTCGCATCCTTCCCCCAGTCTATGTCTGTGTCACACCCTGGGACGCTCAGATCCTTCCCCCAGTCTATATCTGTCACACCGTGTCACACCCTGGGCCACTCGCATCCTTCCCCCTGTCTATGTCTGTGTCACACCCTGGGACGCTCAGATCCTTCCCCCAATCTATATCTGTCACACCGTGTCACACCCTGAGCCACTCACATCCTTCCCCCAGTCTATGTCTGTCACACCGTATCACACCCTGGGCGGCTCACCTCCTTCCCCAGTCTATATATGTCACACCGTGTCACACCCTGGGCCGCTCACCTCCTTCCCCTAGTCTATGTCTGTGTCACACCCTGGGCCGCTCAGATTCTTCCCCCAGTCTATGTCTGTGTCACACCCTGGGCCACTCAGATCCTTTCCCCAGTCTACATCTGTCACACCGTGTCACACCCTGGGCCACTCACATCCTTCCCCCAGTATATGTCTGTGTCACACCCTGTGCCGCTCAGATCCTTCCACCCGTCTATGTCTACCACACCGTGTCACACCCTGGGCTACTCACATCCTTCCCCCAGTTTATGTCTGTGTCACACCCTGGGCCACTGAGATCCTTCCCCCAGTCTATGTCTGTGTCACACCCTGGGACGCTCAGATCCTTCCCCCAGTCTATGTCTGTCAGACCGTGTCACACCCTGGGCCACTCACATCCTTCCCCCAGTCTATGTCTGTCACACCGTGTCACACCATGGGCTGCACACCTTCTTCCCCACACCAATTTTCCCGCCGAAAAGGAAATAAACAAGTCTTAACAATGACTTGCAATGACAACCCCTGCCAGCAGAAATATATTATTGCATGACCTCATCAAAGCACAAACATAAACACACCACAAACACATTGAATTACATGCATAAAAGATGCACGAGACAGAGATTCAGAAAGAGTAAACAGTCTCACACACACAAATAAAACTAACTGGCCATGCTGTTGCTGTTAAAGGGCGATTTCAACACGTCTCTGCTACTCCCCAACAACCTGGTTGGAGCCCTGGTATTCCAAATCCGTTGAAATGTTTCAAATCGATGACCAACTTGTCGAGAAGATTGACTTTTGTCACACCAGGAACTAATCTGTTTGAATTATTATCCCACAACCTCCATAGTGCTTTGCAGCAGGAAGGCAATTACAGAGGCAAGTCTAAAAATAGCAGATAACAATCACTATTCACTGGTTGTTTTGTTTGTTAGTAGCAAACTCATGTTTGGTTGTCCGTGAATTATTTATTTCCTGGAATAACTATGACTTGTGGGTTGTTCAGTGGTCGGATTTGGTAGCCTATCGTCAAGAAAGTAATATTGAAAAGGGATTATTTGTTGTAATTTGCTAGCGAGGAATATTGACATTGCAAACAGTTGTTGGCTATATAAACTATAGAAACTGTTATTATGACCTGAACACACTGCCAAAGAAGTAGCAGAATGTACTTGTAGTCAAAAGACTTGGAGAGGGATATTCCAACTGAGCTAATGGTTGGCGATTTGTCAACACAACAATGTGTTCTGAAGCAACATCCTATTGTCGATATTCCAGTGCTGGCCTAAAGAGAACTGTGGACAAACTGCCATGCTCCAGCCTGCAACTACCAGAGAAACAGCGTTATGGCAATTTTAGCTTGGCTACCTCATGTAAAATATGTCATGACAATATCAACTAGCTAAGTTAATTGTATTTATGTCTTTAGTGTGGCTTGTTATCAAATTGTACCTGACGGCTATCTAATGTTCAAGTCAAAAACAGTATTAGCTATGATATCAAGAGGTCAAACTCACTCCATCCTAAAGTTGGTTGTAGGTTAAAAAAAAAACATCACTTCCCCCAAATATGTCACTGAGTGTAACATTTTGAAACACAGCTTTCTCAAAGCCGTACCTAGCATTCAGACAACAAAACGCATTGAGAAGCTTTCTTCAAAGTCTGACATTTTAGAGGTGTTTCAGGGGTCTGGAATAGTCCATTTTCTTTATTTCTAATGTCTTTTAAACAGAGAAATATGTAGGAAGGGAACCTAATTAAATAAGAAAACTAAAACATGAATTATCATGAACATTCAAATGTTTTATACCGTCATGAAACGACACAGAAGACAGTACCGTGTGTGTTTTTCTCAGATGAATACAACTGGAGGTGGCTCTTTATAACAGCATCTGCTAACTGACTGAAATGGAAACGTATCACTCCCTCTGGAGCATCCACTGTACTGGATCAGTGCACTTTATAGGGTACCATATGGGACACACTAACTTCATCCTGTCCCCTCCTGACACCACAGAGAATACAGGCAGGAAATGTCAATATTTGGACAGGAAGTGAACGTGGCGGGCGGGTGTTTTCAGAGAGCCAGTTGCCTGTGAGATTGCGATGAGCAAACCAGAGAGCCCTCAGATCCAACGTACCAACGTCAGATTCCTATACCGGCTATGATGAGGTTTCAGATGGGACCATATGCTGTCCTCCTGGGTCTGTGCCAGTGATCGCCGGTCTTGGATCAGGGTCAAATACTGTGCATACAGTGTGTCAAACTGCACTTGATTTAAACTGAAACCAATGGAGCTAGAGCAAACCCTCTGAGACCAACCAAGAACCAATGGAGCTGGAGCAAACCCTCTGAGACCAACCAAGAACCAATGGAGCTGGAGCAAACCCTCTGAGACCAACCAAGAACCAATGAAGCTGGAGCAAACCCTCTGAGACCAACCAAGAACCAATGGAGCTGGAGCAAAACCTCTGAGACCCACCTAGAACTAATGGAGCTGGAGCAAAACCTCTGAGACCCACCTAGAACTAATGGAGCTGGAGCAAAACCTCTGAGACCCACCTAGAACCAAAAAAGCTGGAGCAAACCCTCTAAGACCAACCTAGAACTAATGGAGATGGATCAAAACTTCTGAGGCCAACCTCAAACCATTAGAGCTGGAGCAAGACAAAACGCTAATGCACACGTTGGAGCATTAGAAAACGTGTGATTCCACATTCTCTCTCAAAATCTTACGTTTGTCTGCATGCGAAACCGGCGATGTGGTGAAAATCTTTTTGATCTACATCTATATATTATAAAATCACATTATTAATAACTATTGTCACATTATTAATCACATAGCATTATTATTATTATTATTCTCTCTTATCGCAGTATTACTCACTCTTATCACAGTGGTATTCATTATCACATTATGAATGCATTATAACACATTAGAATTGCTTTGTGATACTTTTTTGTAATAAAAAGCATTAAATAAAAATTTTGTATTCGCTATTGTTTCATTATTATTCATTAATATGCCATTATTATTCACAATTTTCCCATTACTATTCACTATTATCACATTATTAATCACTTTTGGTAAAGTATCATTTGCTATTATCACATTATTATTAGCAAATATCACAACATCATTCCATATTATCACATTATTGATCATGTAATGGCGTGTTGGTGATGACCAGACTGTTGCTGGCGTGGTTCAGTTTATCCAGAAGAGAGGCGTACTGATGCTCTGTGCGGCACTAGCGAGCCAGTTGGCTACTTTCTCTAACGGGGCATCGGAGAAAGGTGAAGGGGTTTTATTGTCTCATTTGTGCCTTGGCTCGCGGCAAAATACGCAACCCGTCTGCATCCCAAACGGCACCCTATTCCAAGAGCAGTGCACTACTTTAGACCGGACCCATAGGGCGCACTCCTAAAGGGAATAGGGTGGCCTTTCAAGCCGCAGCCGTCCAGACCCTGTTAAGCTGAATACTTTAAAAATACATATCTTATTTCATCTGTCCATTTTTCTCATCCTCCTTCAGAGTTCTTTGAAGTAATAGCTGACCTGACATGAGCGGATCGGTCAAAGCTGTGAAATGCAACTATCGCTTGGGATTGCGGGAGGGTGGGAGGGAGGGAGGTTGGAGGGGGTGAAGGAGAGAGGAACGAGGGAGTTTATTCAAACAACCCATCTTTTCTTTCTTTGATCAGAGGTAACAATGCCTTGTTATAAAATCCTTGATAAATGGGTCTTGTGATGGTTGACAACTCATTTGTGAATAGGCTGTCTTACAGAACCTAACTCTAGTGATCTCACAGAGAAGTGTTATGAAATGAATTTAACGTAACACACGCCTCTAGTTCTAATTAGACAATCCTGAAATATCCGTCAATGATCACATGAACAAGTCTTGGTGCAACAGGGTCATTTGTTCTTGTAGCTGCCGGTGACGTCACTGGGGAACTGGCTCTTAAAATGAAACCCGTTAAATTGTACTGACAGGCAGCTCAGAGTCGACTAACAACACACATGCACTTGTCCACACACCCACACTGCCAACTCAACTCACCAGGCGTCACTAATTCGTAATCACCAATCTAATGCGGTCGTCGTGGTGATTTAATTCAGTCATTTGTCACGCCTGTTGTTCACCGAGAAACAAACGTCAAGATAATGATCATTAAAAAAGCCCCGGGACACCTCCCGAAACGGCCTCTATACCCACCATTGTGGGTTTCTTGTGATCCCTAAATCTACGGTCTTTCTGTGAAAAGCAGTGTACTAGGTAGTGATGGGAAAGCAGTGTACTAGGTATTGATGGGAAAGCAGTGTATAGGTAGTGATGGGAAAGCCGTGTGCTAGGTAGGGATGGGAAAGCAGTGTACTAGGTAGTGATGGGAAAGCAGTGTGCTAGGTAGGGATGGGAAAGCAGTGTACTAGGTAGTGATGGGAAAGCAGTGTATAGGTAGTGATGGGAAAGCAGTGTACTAGATAGGGATGGGAAAGCAGTGTACTAGGTAGTGATGGGAAAGCAGTGTACTAGATAGGGATGGGAAAGCAGTGTACTAGGTAGTGATGGGAAAGCAGTGTACTAGGTATTGATGGGAAAGCAGTGTACTAGATAGTGATGGGAAAGCAGTGTGCTACTGGAGCTCCGGTCATCAGAATCCTCACAGCGCATCTCTCAGGCCCTCCCCGGTTTCAAGTACGATCCAATCTCTTTCTTCCGCTTCCCCCAATTAATATTTCAACTACCCCTCTGTCTCTGGGTTCTTTGTCCCACAGCTTGTCCGTCTTTACTGTCACCTCATTGTTTTCCCACGTTCACCTAATTAAAATCAAGACTTTACATAACCGGTCGAATTAAAGTCTTTAAAAATAGCTTCGCTCTGAGCTTGGTTAGTGGTAATCACTGGGTACTCGGTGATATTCTGAATGTGCCCTGATGTGGAACAGGGTCAAAATATGTTTTTCACGAGCCAAGATAGGATTTGGCAAAGATGGCCAATGTCAGCTATTTCAGCTAATAGCGATATTTTAATTTGAAAAGAGTCAACATGTCTGATGAGAAATAACAAACAGCATTAAAACCATATAGATCAAATACGTAAAGTACTGTATATGCACAGAATTAAGGCCTGTTGAAAACATATAGATCACAAAGGCCTGTTGAAAAGGCGTTTCTGTAAATTCACATATGGATAATGAATACACATTGAAACGGAATCCCCACATCCATGAAGTTTAGGTGTAGGTGTTGTATTACAAGTTTAGAGGCCTAGATGTAGGCTAGGTGTAGGTGTTTCATCCCGAAGATGTTGATCTAGATGGAGGGTAGGTGTTTCATCCCGAAGATGTTGACCTAGATGGAAGCTTGGTGTAGGTGTTTCACCCAGAAGATGTTGACCTAGATGGAGGCTAGGTGTAGGTGTTTCATCCAGAAGATGTTGACCTAGATGGAGGCTAGGTGTAGGTGTTTCATCCAGAAGATGTTGATCTAGATGGAGGCTAGGTGTAGGTGTTTCATCCAGAAGATGTTGACCTAGATGGAGGCTTGGTGTAGGTGTTTCATTCCAAAGAAGTTGACCTAGATGGAAGCTTGGTGTAGGTGTTTCATCCAGAAGATGTTGACCTAGATGGATGCTAGGTGTAGGTGTTTCATCCAGAAGATGTGCTTTAGGCTTTTTTAACTTGATCATTACTATGCTTTGATGCGGTGCTGTATTCTGATCCAAAATGGCGTGCTTTGATTATGAATCATGTTCCAATGTTGTCCCTAAGATGGAGGACTGGTTGCAGTGTTATAGGTGGAGGTACCCGACCTAACCTTAATTTAATAATTGCTGCACAAATGTTCCTCTAAAATGAATTAGTGATCAGTGAAGTGTTACAGAGCTAACCTGTTCCAGAGACAGAATGACGGATCTGCCTAACTTTTGGCACACACACACATGCAGGCACACACAACACTACTACATTGTTACACCACTACTACACATACAGCACTACTACACTATTACACAATAACTACACTACTAATACGCCATTACACACTACCACACTATTATGCCAATACTAGACAATTGCACCACTTCTACACTACCCCTACTACTACACCATTACACCACCACTACCACAATATTACACCACTACTACAGATTACTACTCCACTACAAAAGAATTGCACCCCAACTACACCACTATTATACTATCACAAAACTACTACAACACTACACTACACTAATACACCACTACAGTATTACTAAACTTCTTCACCACTACACTACTGCATAACTACAAACCACTAGATCACTACATCAGTACAAAAATGTACCACTACAAAGGCTAAAGCACCCATCCCCGAACACACACACTGACATACTGTAAAAACACAGTTGAGACCTGAATTGGGTTGGACAGGCAGGGTACAGCTTTTCTGAAAACCCAGCTGACATGTAAAATGAAAACATTCCAAAAAAGGTCCGATATTAATAAAACATCGTGGGTCAGAAACGCTCCGGATGTATACATATTTCTCCCCGAGCCAGGAGCTTGTTTTGGTCTTGCCTCGTGTCTCCACCGACGTAATGAGAGCCAGGGAGCAGCATCCGGTCGGTAACGGGCACGGGGCAGACACATCCCTCATCCGTCCCCTCGCCTCCTTCTCCCTCCTGCCGAGCGACAACGCAATGGGCGCGCTCATCTTGCCCGGCTTACATAACCGGGGATGTACGACGAGAGGGTACGGTGGTGTGTACACCAGCCAGGAAACAGGTGCTGCTCTGTTGGAAATCGCCGGTCTAGAAGGATTTCGGAGTCCATTCTGAACGGCTGGATATTTGTTTTTACGGAAATTCCATTTAGCATTTATGTCATGATTATCTGTTAAGTATTACGTTAATTCAGGCTTTTGTTTATGAGGGTACATAAACATTTCAACCGATGTGTCTTGAATTGTCACGAGTCTAAGTAACTGGGGGCTATTTGGTAAGCCCACACCAATTAGATCCTGGTAATGATTTCAGTTTTAATTGAACTATTTTATTTTCTAAACAACATTGAATGTAGGCCAGTGTTGTTGTTTCTTCCATGTCTGCAATACCCTTTCATTAGCATGGCCCCTGGAAAAAAGGGGAGCACATCTGAATTTGTTTTTGTTAAAAGGCCAAAGATAGCTATTCAACACGATTCATGTAGACAACTGGTTGCATGCCGTTGTTCCTGATTGATGACATGGAGTACAAATGTCAAAATGATATGCAGACTAATTAATTCATGCAGGAAAGAGGAATAATCCTAATAGCCAGCTAGCGTACTCTGGAATCCTTCAAAAGCAAACATTTGTACACATGGTACAAATGGTCATGGAATGTCTCTGAAATAATATATGGCTCGAACTTGATAAGGTCGGAGTAGTGTGGATTTGACTCTGAAATCCTGACCGAAGCAGGGAAGCACAACACAGCTTTCATGACCGCGTGTTAAAATAACTTCCACACGTTGGTGTGCACATACGCTTGTGAAACACACGAAACAAGTGCCTCTCCATCCAAAAAACAAAGGTGTCGAGGCCCTCCCATGGCGATGGAAGCTGTTCTAATCTCAAATAGAACAGGGGAACGAATATTCACACACACACATACACACACACACACACACTCCACACCACCTGATAACCCAGGCACAGCACGACCCTTGTTCCATTTTGTATTCCAATGCCATATTGATATGATATTTGGCAACTCGTGGTCTAGACATTTGCCAAATAAGACAGTGTGGGTGTGTTGCAATTGCTTTGAAGGGAAGGTCAAGTCCATTTTGAAATGTGATTGTGATACTGGCCTGGTACTGTGTCACTCCACCCAGATCAATAAACAGGTAGTAATCTAATGGAAGGACAACAAAAATGAAACACAACACAGACATATGCTAACTGGCCAGACATCTGGATACAATCCACTGTAATTTGGTTGTGGGTGTGTATCTGTGTTTGTGTGTATTTGCATGTGTAGGTTTTTCCAATGTTCTACTCTGAATGTGACCCCCTGTTGCCAACGACAGCTTAGTCTTATCATCAAACAAAGAACCCACTTTGGGGCACACCAAGTATCCAACCAAAACCGCGAAATGATTGAAAAAAAGCTACTCGACTGCAATGTTTGATTAAGGCGATGCATTATCATGGTTTAATGTATTCAACCTCAAGCGAGTGTATTGATTCGTACTACAGAAATCCCCACAACAGCGACTCAACTCCCCGCGTCCAGTGCGCTTTCCTGTCAACACCAGCGTCCCTTGAGAGCCACGGCCTGAGCGAGATAGAGAGAGAGAAATAGAGAGAGAGCGAGAGAGAGAGAGAGAGAGAGAGAGAGAATAACGAAGAGAAAACCTCTATATTGTTATTTTGTGTATCCTGTAACCCAACAACCGGCGTGAAAGACAATCAACACCTTTCCGCGTTTTGTATTCACAGCGGCTTGCTAGCGACCGACCGGCCCCGCTGCTGTTGGGCCAATGAAGGAAATAAGAATACTGCCGGCCTACCCCACTAGGCACCACCCCGACCCGCTGACGGAGCTCTATAGCGGGGTCACGGAGACTCACCGGCGTGGAGCCTAGTGGTGGCGTCGTGGTCGCTGTCTCCCTGCTCGCTGTCCCCGTGCCCGCTGTCTTTGGAGCTCACGATGTCCGCTTCTTGAAACGCGGAACTGCGGTGGAGACGAGGAGGGAGGGAGAGAGGCAATCAAGGTGGGAAATAAACACGGAGAGGAGGATTAGGGGGGGGGGGGCATGAGGGGGAGAGAAAGAAAGGGAGGGGGAGAGAAAGCTCCTTTAGAAATTGACACCGTATTAATGCGTTCACGGTGGCCATCAAGGGTCCAAATTGGATGTTTCACTTGACATGTAATGAATTCCAGCGCGGCAGCTTAATAATATGCCGGCGCCGTTCCCCCGTTATGGGAGCCGGGCCAAATTGGATCTGACTGCCGTGGAGTGATGACGAGCCTGACTGGCATACCGAAGGTTATAGGGCGCCTCCTAAGTGGCGCCCTAATTCCCAAAGTAGGCCCCGGTCAAAAGAAGAGTGCGGCTGTCGGGTACGATCAGGCACCTCAGTGACACGTGGACCTGGAAGGGGCTCTGGTGTCTCCGTGTAACCACTTCTGAGAGGACTGCTTGTCGACAGAGCCGTGTGTGTGTGTGTGTGTGTGTGTCGAGTGGCCAATCGAATGTTATGGTCGCAAGAGTGCGCTGACGTTGTACCACAGACGACCGCCAGCCCCGTGATTAACGGCACTCGGAGGTGCCCGTGGCCGGGGAGGAACACTAGACTGCGGGTCTACGGGCGGGTGGACTGTTTCACAGAGCTGAACAGGTTGGCAATGACGAACTGGCCATGGTGGGACGGCACGGATATGGAGATCTGGTGATGATGACATCAACCGAATGTTGAATAGGCCACTCTGCACATTTTGTGACAAGGACGCTCTGAGAGGAATACTAAGCGTTGCGGAAAAGCTCGGGTTGTTTGGAGTTTTCATATTCAGTGGGTTGGATACATGCTGGGGCTCACAGCCATCGCTGCCGCGGTGGAGGCCCCGGAGTTCCGGGTGACGCCGGATATGGTGTTTTATGAGTTCCAAGATCTAATGTGGCATGTGATCTCATGTCGGCAAGACGTGCAGAATGTAAACACTGCCGGTGCAATAAATCGGGCTTGTTGAGTTGTACATTGGTTGTTTGACCCGAGGCAGGTTCTGTATGTCTGGTGCGTTGACTGAGAGTTGGGATGGTATTGGATCGCTGTGAGTCCGCTCGGTTTAGGTCATGTTACATTTCAAATCTAGCCATGTTCAGTAGAGATTTGAATTTCAATGCTACAAGCCATATTGAATTGCATTTTGAGAATGCTACTGGTGTTCTAGCATTGGAAACACACACACAGGTGTAGAATGCTCTTTACCTGTTTACTCTCCTCGGTCGGTCAACCAGGTAGCTGAGCTCCCCTCGCTGATGTTTTGTCTGAAAGGGAAGAACAGTGTCTCATCACAATCCCATCAAACTCTTATTTTATTGTTCACTTACTGTTTTATTTACATCACTGTTTTTTTATTGTCTTTCTGCAATTATCTGTTTGTATGGATTTTACTGTCATTTTGGTTTTGTTCCTTGGTTAGGCACTTTGAAAAGTTACTAATAAAGTTTGATTGACCGGCACTCAAAGCTATTTAAATCGATTGATCCAGAGACAAGGTAAGAAACTTAAGACCCATGTTTTTAATTAGTTATCTGATTGAATTGCAGATAAATAGCATGCAATCATATCCATATTCAAGTCAATAATTTGTCTATTCTAATAATAATTTTTCTGTACATTTAATCTGTGTTAAAATATAATCAAATCCAGATATTGTTATCTTGGCCCAGAAGAGAAGAGGCAAACATAATCAAGCATTAGACAGAGACTAAACATAAATGTGCCATAACATATCTGTAGCTGTAGGCTTATATGGCACAAACACATTTTGGCTAAGCACAGCTGAAAGACTACAATTTCTGTCTTGTAGAGTAAGCGACTTGAGTTGTAGCCTACAACGCACTTGGCCTATTGACATCTGCAGTCAAATTCCACAATCCATAGGCTTACGGCTAAAAACACGAAATACAAAATAAGTGTTCCCTTTCCTTCCTCTTATGCAGGGTGAGATCATTTAAAAGGAGGGGTGGTGAGAAAGGGAACAGCGAGAGAGAATAGCGTGCGTGACGCATTATTGACTGCGTGTATCCACTGAGAAGAGGAGTGGGTTAGAGAGACGATTGAATGCGTAAATGATGGAGCCAAGCGTCGCCTCAACTGAACAACCTTTGTTCCGCTGCTGGTCAGCGGCGCCGTGCGCCGCATACTTAACGGGCAGCGCACTCTGCTTTCTCAATGGCTGGCTGGGTAGCTGGTCCCTCGGCCCAGCCGTAGTTGAAAACCTCACGGACATCCATGGCCTGCTTTTTGTTTTGACAGACGTGGAACATTTCTGGTTAATTCCGGGGGGAAAATATTGGCTATACGTAATGAATGTCTGAACGTAATCGACGTTAGGACGTTTCTGTTTTAACCCTATCCCGAAATGTAGGCTTAAACTCTTTCATAACCTTAACCCTTGCTGTGTTCTTGCGAAGAAGGCCTGAAAGCTGGGACAAGCGTAATTAAAACGTAAAGCCGTGGCGACATGACAGATGACACGCAACAACGTATTATGAAAACGTCACACCATTCTCTACATCTGCGAATGTGTGTGTGTGCGGGGGGGGGGGGGGGGGGGGC
>JACXGK010009700.1:0-19403 GCA_016801125.1 Novumbra hubbsi
TCCCTCCAAGATGTCACTGAATTTGAGCGTGGTACTGTAATAGGATTCCACCGTTACAAATATTTCTTCCCTCCAAGATGTCACTGAATATGAGCGTGGTACTGTAATAGGATTCCACCGTTACAACTATGTCTTCCCTCCAAGATGTCACTGGATGTGAGCGTGGTACTGTAATAGGATTCCACCGTTACAACTATGTCTTCCCTCCAAGATGTCACTGGATGTGAGCGTGGTACTGTAATAGGATTCCACCGTTACAACTATGTCTTCCCTCCAAGATGTCACGGGATGTGAGCGTGGTACTGTAATAGGATTCCACCGTTACAACTATTTCTTCCCTCCAAGATGTCACTGAATTTGAGCGTGGTACTGTAATAGGATTCCACCGTTACAACTATGTCTTCCCTCCAAGATGTCACTGAATTTGAGCGTGGTACTGTAATAGGATTCCACCGTTACAACTATTTCTTCCCTCCAAGATGTCACTGAATGTGAGCGTGGTACTGTAATAGGATTCCACCGTTACAACTATGTCTTCCCTCCAAGATGTCACTGAATTTGAGCGTGGTACTGTAATAGGATTCCACCGTTACAACTATGTCTTCCCTCCAAGATGTCACTGGATGTGAGCGTGGTACTGTAATAGGATTCCACCGTTACAACTATTTCTTCCCTCCAAGATGTTCCATAATCCACTGCGAGTGGTATTATTGCAAAGTGGAAGCGTTTAGGAACTCATTCTCTCCTCTTTCTCCACTCATCTTCTCTTCTTTCTACCTTGATCTCATCTCGTTTCTCATTCTCCCTCCCATTCTCTAACCTCCCCTTATTCTCCAACCTCCATCCCATTCTTTCTCCCTTTCTCCAACTTCCTCCCTTTCTCCCACTTCCCTCCCTTTCTCCCACCTCCCTTCTATTCTCCAACATCCCTCCTATTCTCCACTCATCTCTAATTGGATTCCAGTAGAGTGTTTGATTCCCTCTAGGCACGTAATATTCACTCTTTCCTTTTAACCTCTCTTGTTGTCTTTTTTCTTCTCTCACTGTGGCTCTCCCTCAATTCAATAAAACTGCCTCACAGTTTTGGCATTAGAGACAATAGTTCTTCTAAGAGATACTTTACCTTCCTCTAATGATGGCTTTAGATCATGACACACAAACAGTCAGACATTTTAGATCAATGTCAAATACTGACTTAAAGCAGTATTTCCCAATTCATTTCTAGATTTATCAGCAGTCTCAATAAACCAGTGGCATCATTGGTTGAACTTTCCAGGCACTTGATTGGTAAACGACTGCAGTGGTGCATACATGACAGGAGAATCCACCTCTATGTTGGGTGTTATTTAGTCTCCCAACATCAATATTATTGATGAGTAGAGGTGTTTCACCGACTGAATGACAACCGATATAGCGGAAGATTTCCCTTTTAACCTGAAGATGTTTTTCATGACTGACATTATAAAGGTAATGTATTTAAATATTACATAACGTCTTTTTAACACAACCAATATATTATTATTTGCATTGAAAATATTGCATGTATTTATTAGACTGTTAGAATTTTGACCCAAAAAGGGAGGAAGAAAACTAAATTAAACATTGGTATCATTAATAGTTGTATGTTGCTCGCTTTTGTGTTGTTTATGTTGAAAAGGCTATTAACAACATTGTGATATAAAAGAGTATATGCAATACCGATAAGGAGAAGTGGAGAACAATAAAGTTTTTGTCTCAAATTGCAAAAAAAGTATATATTTGATATGGACAGAAAGGTTACTTTCTAAATCAAGTGCTAATACACCTTATTTTCAGCATGTTTGGTTTTAAGTTTCATTAAGGTATTGGGTATGGTTATTGGTATCGTATTCAAAGTCAAATTGATTGTACATCGTAATGTTTCAGATCTGTTGCAGATGTGAACATACTGAGTAGCTTCATTGAGTTAAGTTGAAAGTGGATACTCCCCTGGGGGTAGGCAGAGACCCCACTAAAGTAGATTTCTCTTGTTAATGGCCTCTTAATTGGATAGCTCATCCAGAAAAGCCTGATGATACTTCCGCTTAAACTCTCTGCTACTTTGTGTTGTAGACTTTGAGTGTAGTTAGAATACTACAATATTAGGTTGAGGATAAGCCCTAATTAGCACTTAAAGCCGATTTGTGTGCACAACAAATAATGTTTGGGTTTACTCACAGCCCTGACCATGTGTACACAGAGTGCCAAGAGGTGGAATAAGGGAACCTCTTGTAAAGCATAGACTAGTTCATGTGGGAAATATATTTGTTTACTGTGTGAATTTTATTAAAAGAAATGTATAAAAAAAATATATATTGTTTTTCAACTGGGAATTTATTACCGCATTCATTCGAGTTTTTAATGGGCTTTAACCACATCCTTTATCTGTAATGATTATAATCCAAATGAATTGTTGTGACTGAACATGTGACATTAAAGCACCCACTACCTTCTTTCCATCTCTGAAAAAAGGGTTTCTTTGTGTTGTTGTATTTTATGCTAAACATTGTAGATTCTCCACAGGCTTTAAATTAATTATTTTGACCATGTGTAAGTAATAAGGGCAATTTTTAGATGCAAATTTTTTGCACGAGTAGTTAGGCAAGATTTGCTGTTGTACGATTGCTTGATAAATCAAACGGGTTCTATGCATTTTGTTAATTATGTTTGTAAGTTTAAATTGGATTGATTTTATAGAGTATTTATAAATGAATGCCCTGTTTTATCAACATTGCCAGTATTTGAAAAACCTAGCCTGAAAATGCATTCATAAATGCTTCCAGGTTAAGGACACCCATGTGTTGTTTAGTTATTTGGCTGATCTATTCCTTTACGGCCAGGCAAATTCATATAGGTGACTGCGATAGGGTTAGGTTATAGAGGTTTTTGACCTTGTGTTCCTGACTCTCTCTCACAGGCAGTTTCCCAGATGCTGATGGCTTACCTCTCCCGCCTCTCAGCCATTGCTGACAACAAGATCAACTGTGGTCCCGCCCTCATGTGGATGGAGGTTAGCTTTTTTCTGGGTTTATGTCTGTGTGTGTCCTGCCGTCTGTGTGTCTATAAATCTCCCAGATGTTCCCCTATTTCCATGTTCAGCAACTCACCAACCCAGTGGAAACCGTCTGCAGCAATAGACCGTGAATATGACTTTGACATGACTGTGTGTGTTATTCCAGGTTGACAACAAGGGAAACCACTTACTAGTCCACGAGGAATCTTCCATCAATGTACCCGCCATCGCTGCTGCCCATGTCATCAAACGCTACACGGCCCAGGCTGCAGACGAGCTCTCCTTCGAGGTGAAGGCCAAGGAGCGGGGGATCCTAAATGCATTTTAACACGTGTGTTCAAGTCACAGATAAATGGCTGTGCTTCACAGTGATGAATAATCATTCCTTATCAGTATGTTGCTGTATGGATCGACACCATAATACGTTTCGTTATGTTGTTCATAGAGTATACAAAAAATATACTCCAACGTTCTATGTACTTCTAATGTATACACAGGAGTTCCCTCTCAAATAGACGGGCAGCATGACTCCCTTTTGCGGTTCGATTGATTCGCTCCAACTTCTCTTTCTTTCCCTTCTTTCTGTTCCTTCCTTTGTCCTATTTCTTTGTGTCCCCTGGCAGGTTGGGGACATTGTGTCCGTCATCGACATGCCCCCTAAGGAGGACACAACGTGGTGGAGGGGCAAGCACGGCTTTCAGGTGGGCGTCCCAGAACCACACAAACATACACTGCTCCAAAAACCTTAAGGAAAACACATCTGGTTTCCATGAAGGACATGTTCTTTACTGTACATCGTGAAATTCATTGAGAACAAAAGTATATGACAGCGGTCAACGGTCGCCAAACATTTGAGGGCTGGATTCAAAGTCACACCGAAAATCCAAGTAAACAATTGAAATCACCGGATGAAATCACAGACTTGAGTGAGTGTCAGTGCGGCTCAGTAGTGTGTACGGCCCCTGGTGCCTGTTTGCTCTCCCGTCAATCCTGATGAGGCGGTGTCCTGGGGTGACGGCGCTACCGGGCTGCTTCGGGGGCACGGGTACATAACGTCCCAGAGGTTCTCAGTTGGATTCAGTTCTGGGGAACGTGAGCTTCAGTCAATGGCATCATTATCTTTGTCATCCAGGAACTGCCTACACTGGCCAAATTAGGCTGGGCATTGTCGTGCACTAGGAGAAACCCAGGGCCCATAGCACCAGCATGAGGTCTGACAATGGGTCTGGGGATTTGTTGACTAGTACGTGGAGGTTTGTGTGACACTCCAAGGATATGCCTCTCCAGACTATCACTGACCCACCGCCAAAACGGTCATGCTGGATAATGTTGCAGGCTGCATAACATTCACCACGGCGTCTCCAGACTCATGTCTCTAACATGTGCTCAGTGTGAACCTGCTCTCTGCTGTGAAGAGAACTGGGTGCCAATGGAGGACCTGCCAATTCTGGTGTTTTCTGGCAAATACTAATTCAGCTGCACAGTGCTGGGCTGTGAGCACAGGTCCCACTAGAGTAGCATCATTCCTAGAGTAGCTTCCACTAGTAGTGCTCCTCCTGTTCCTCCCTGCACAAAGGAGCAGATGTCCAGCTCCCTTGTGGAAACAGCCTGTTTCCTGGTATCTCCTCCATACCCTAGAGACTGTACTGGGAGACGCTGCAAATCTTCTTGCGACAGCACGTATGAATGTGCCATCCTGAAAGAGCTGGACTACCTGTACAACCTGAATGGGCTTGGTGTTATACGTTCATGATCATGTGTTCCCTACATTGTCTTGTGCAGTGTATAAACTTGGTCTCAGTGTAGGACCTGGAGCCATTTTCTGCTGTAGACCGCACCATGCCAGGTCTTCCCTTGTGCTTTTGTGATTATCTTTTTTATATTTGGTTTGTCGGTTTATAAATAACACACCAGCTCATCCTGTTCATTTGGTTAAAAAGATACATATTTATCGTGTGATGTCTGTTAATCCAGTCCATCTGAACTCCCAGTGCCCTTTGCGCTGACCCCAAGCAGTGCTTGGTCATTGGTTAAGCACAGCATCGCCTCCCACACAATTGGCTCTCTGCTCTCTGAAAAGACAGATTTAGGCCAGCTGGAAAGGCAGCAGTTTTGGACAGGGCTTGACAACATGTTTTTATTCAAAACAAAGATCAGGAAGTTAAAATAAAGAGTAGTTGTCTGCTGGTTTGTTGTACTGTAGAAGCACCCCTGATCTTTGACATCCTGCCACCCAATAGTAGACCTTCTCCTCTTATCCCGATTTAAGTTCAATAGTTCAGTCCGTATTCAAAGCAGTGTTTTGAATGTGATTGGCCAGTTTAGCTCATGAAACGCTGTCCACCTTCTGCCACTGTAATGGGTCTTTTCTAGGTATGTATACAATTGTAAGGCGAGGACAGTCATTTGCGGTGATATTAAATCTTTAACAATAATATCAGGAATATGTTATATGATAGTGGTGGGCCATTAGAACCAGTGTGGATTTTGAAGGAAACACCTCTGTACGTCACCAGTAGATATTGTAGCAATGATGGGATGGTGTATCTGCTAGCACAAAGCAAACTTCCATGCCCTCCCTCCTAGCTCCTCCGGAGGGCAGTGAGGGAGTCCTAGTCAGACTGGGGCTTGAGGTCCGAAAGGCAGCCGACAGTATGACAACACACCAACCTGACTTCAGAGACTCAAGGAGAGAGCAAGAATTGGGGAGCGAAATATGAGGGAAGGAGAGAGAATGCTGGAGGAGCCTAAAGGAAAGCTAGAGAGAAAATTTGACCATGGAAAGGGTGAGCTTCTGACAATGAACGCTCTGAATGTTTTGTCACTTTCAATAGCACTTGACTGTAAGTTGCCAGACAGCTGGACCTTGGACCATTATGACAGTTGCACTTAACCGTCAACCTTTCTTACCAGTCATATTTAGCACCACACGGAGACTGTTAATTATGCAAAGCATGATGGTCATAAATTCCTGGGCAGAAAGAGGTGCGACTTCCACAGTGTCTGTCAGTGTTTGTCAGCGTAGTCTGGGTATTTGGTTTGTACGCCATCATACACATTAAGTTGCACTCCTCTGCGGTGGGACTAGATGCTGAGAATGGCTTTGGTTCTATTTGCAGTCATCCTAATGAAAACACTTCTGTAAAATATGTATACAATTTATTCCTCCAAATTCCGTAATTGAATCATTTATCTTTTTATACAGCCCATGCGATTTCTCAATACTTACAAAGAGTAAGAGAGTTTGGCTAGTAGAGGCATGCATACTTAGCAAATATGTATGCAAATTGTCATGTGGAGGTAATTTCCATGTATTTTTTTTCTTTTGTCTTACTTAGGTTTTTAACCTTAAACAAAGGGCCGGTCTGCTGCGGCATGAGAGGTGATGCACAGATGGATTTAGATGAGAACTGAGTGGATTGGAGACAGAGGGAGACATAGTTGCTCATTAAGGAACAGCCAGTCCATCTTATTTGTAGCAGTTACACTGTACTATATCCCATCTGATTGCCTGTCTGGACAGCTGCAAATTAGAAATATACAAGAAAAGACAGCTTGCAGGCGGGGTTAATAACGAGTATTTCTGATGGGCTTTTTCCTCAATTTCATTCTAATTAAACATCAATGTTCCTGTTTGTTGTTTTTTGTAGCCTTCTAGCTTTACAAACTTTTTTATTTACTTATTTAAATTCCATTTTGCATTAGTGATCCGCCATTTAACTTGTTCCCTTTCATTGGCTGAAGAACACATCAAACTGCTTGTGCGGTATGTTTTACTGGGTACATAAAAACATTCACGGTATGTCCTTGTATTTAACAATGTTGCATGGACATGGATACTTCTAGGATGTGTTTCCCTCAATCATGAGTTCTCATGAAATACAAACTTGTTTGGATATTAAAATAACCAAGTTTTTCAATTTCTTCATAAATAATCTACATTTCAGTGTCTGTGTTCGATAATAAGACATAACTACTACTGTACATGCCACCAGTTGACACATGATCTTGATTGAACACTCCGACGATCACAGCGGTGGCAAGTGGAATCCCCTGGTCGAAGTCGAAATACACCCTTTGCTGGCTGTGGGCCATATTTTCTATATGCGTAAACCAACTCTCTTATTCTGTTAATCATTCTTTAACGATGCTACACTATCACTTCCTGTTATGTTTCTACCCTTTCACACATGTACACACACACAATTCCTGTGCCACCCTCAGACACACTTGTGCTGCTGCTCACCGGCTCTGCTCACCCTCTCTGTTATGTTTCCTTTCTACTCAGGTTGGCTTCTTTCCCAGTGAGTGTGTTGAGCTGATAAACGACAAGGTGCCGCGGTCCGTCACCAACTCGGTGCCAAAACCAGGTACTGTACTTCGTCTTAAGCAGTGAGGCATCTGTGAGTCACCTGGCGTCCGCTCCCACTGGGTGCGGTTGGTTTTGTTGGTTCAAAGATGAAGTATAAATTATGCCTTATAAAAAATTCTGAACTTGCTGAAATGGCTTTTACATTGGTAACTAGCTATTACCCATGTCTAGCTAGATGTGTCTGACAGGAATCAATTGGGTACCGAAAGTGTATTAAGTACTGTACACTAGCCTGTTCACGAAAATGGATTGTTCCCGGCAGTGACTCCTTTGGCAGTGGCTTGCTATATAAAGCAGACAGACAGGCGTCAAGTCATTCAGGAACCATTTAATTTAGTTATAAATTGCCCAAACAACAACCAAATGGTCAAAACAACCAACCAAATGGTCCAAAACGACCAACCAAATGGTCCAAAACGACCAACCAAATGGTCCAAAACGACCAACCAAATGGTCCAAAACGGCTAACCAAATGGTCCAAATCGGCTAACCAAATGGTCCAAATCGGCTAACCAAATGGTCCAAAACGGCTAACCAAATGGTCCAAAACGGCTAACCAAATGGTCCAAAACGGCTAACCAAATGGTCCAAAACAACTAACCAAATGGTTCAAAACAACTAACCAAATGGTTCAAACGACCAACAGGACCATGCTGCAATACACAGCAAATACCCAGTCAGCTGTAGTCTTTCTTGTAAAAACAGCCTGTTGACAAAACCATGATCTGAAGAATACTGGAGGCAAAGGGGTCTAACATAGGGCTGTTCTGAACATCACAAAAACATTCCAGTACTGGAGGCTCCTTGGAACCTTTCTTTCATATTCAAATTCAAAAGTGTGATGATTAACATTGCTAACCTAATAGTTCTGCCATTTGACCTTGTTCCAAACTGCATACTGGACAACCTATTAAATAACCAACGCCATGTGTATGGTGGATCAGGGGGGTGAAGGGACGGTGCTAATGCCCCACAAAACATGAAGAATCAACCTAGAAACCGCACTTAAAGTAAACCTTAAATGAATAGCTTTGTTTAGTCTTGCTTTGTCTGAGATATTATGACCTTCTGCAGTAAATAACATACATTTTATTTTACTTAACAGGTGAACATCTAGCAGACCAGGGTAGCAACAAGCTTCCCTTGTAGTTATTAATGCACACATCCTGTACCATTAAGGAACTTTTTGTAGAGGTTAAAGTAATGCTATATTTATTTTGGTGGCTTAAAAACATATATTTAAAAAGAAATCTGATCCATATCCACTTATGCTTATCTAAGGATTGGACTGAAGCCTAATCCTCCCATGCTCATCTAAGGTTTTCCAGCGCACAGCTTTGACAGCTTTCCATGTTGTCCTGTTTTACATGTAGGCAGGTAATTTAGGATTCAAACCTTCTCTAACAAAAGATGGGAACGAGTCATGGGTTCTGAGATCTGCAATCGGACTGGTTAAATGTTAGAAGCCTTTGTCAATTCCTTTATTATCCGTACTGTTCGATGTATGCTAGTCACTCACTGTATTTTACATCCATGCCCCAACTATAAACCGCCTGACCAAAAAGAAACATGGCTGACAATTTTGCAAGCCTCAAATCGGTTCTCTTCATAAACCCGGCATTTCACCTGAGCCTTACATCTGACGTCACAATACAGTGTCCATGATCCATGAACGTTCTTGGCAGCAGCACCAGGGTATTAGATGTCACCAAAAGGAAAATGGCAGTTTTGCACATTCTATTTCAATACAAACATTTTTTTTTTTTACACAAATGTTTACTAATGCCAATACATGTTAATTCAATGGTGACAGACTAGTACCTACTTTTGACAGAAAAATTGAGATGTGTTAGCTATTTTTATGAATCTTCAGTAGGTGAGTAAAGTTTTCTTACTTAAGGCAAAGGCAAATTTTATATAGAGTGATAACTCAAGGTGCTTTGTATATTGTGAAGAAAAAGAAGGCTTCCCTTAACATTGAAAGCCAAACACAAGTGTGAATTGGCAGTGCTGATCATTTCATTATTATTTCCTGTCTATGAATGCACCAAACTTGGAGAATGTCAGGAACATCATCAATTTAATGGACTAAGAATAGGTTCAACTTCTTAAAATGTTAAGTGTAAGCAAGGAGTTTGGCAAGCCTATAGCATCAACCTGTTTTACCATAAACATGGTATATGTGTAATATACCAGACTTTATATTTGACTTTACAATACAGTAAATTGCACACTCCAAACGTATGTCGAAACGACACATACGAAATAAAAGTGAATGTCTTCAGCTTCAACTGAACCGTGGAAGAGACAACGGTGTGAAAGATTGTATTCATTATTGGTGTAACTGTATATCTGGATTAAATACAGTATTGCACTGTTCTCAGTGTAGAGATAACTATGGTAGGTTATCTGCCTACCACTAGCTGTGCTACAATCCCTTGTACCTGTGTTTCTGTGCATTTCTTTGAAAACACCACTGTGGGTAGCCAGGGAATAACCTGTTGAGTGTAAAAGCTTACTTAATCCTACTCTGGATATTAGTGTACTGCCAGATATGTGTATTGAATATTACCAATAATAAGGAGCATTGTTCAGCCCCAAGCAGATAAGAGTATTGTTGGGAGTTATTTTGGTAATTCATCCTTTTTACATCCTGGCTATAGTATACGAGTACTTGTCCATTCTTCGGGAGTAACTTATTTTATGATTATGAACAAAATCCATAATACAGTATGTGTGTCTTCAGAAATAGAGGAGTAATTGTGTTTGACAGTATTACATACTCGTACATTTTCGTAGCTGTGATATTTATCTATTAATTTCTCGCCCCCCATTTGGATTTGTTGGAACACTGTTGAGATTTTGTGGCAAGGGAAGGCAGTTGATTTCTCTAGTGTCCTGTGTGCTAAACCTCTACTCTGTTTGCGGATACAAACCCTGTGTGTATCACCTTTAAAACATTGTTTTGTGTTTGCAGTGGACTTAGGGATCAAATGAAGAGTGATAAGTATGACAGCATATCAAACGGTTGACTGATATGTCAATACAACCTACCCATCTTGTTCAGCCTCTGAACAGGGCAGATCCTCAGCCCAAAGGGGCTTTCCAAAGACAGGCCCCGCCAGATGCCTTGGCAGCTTGGAAGCACCAACTATCAGCAGGATCTCTCTACATATTTACTACACCATGAAACCAACAAAAATAATATTTTGATATTTTGAAATGGTACAGTCACTTCATGCCAACTTTAAATAAATTACTTTGTCGCTGTTGAATTACCACTTTAACTTTTGCATCTTTGCATAATGCAATATTACCAAGTAATTCAGTTTGCACACAGTTTCTGTAAAGACGTAAAGCCACGGAATACATATTATTATGGTACCATAGAGCCCTGCCACAATCACACAGTACAGCCACAACATTCCAATAGGTGTAGTAAATGTTATACTGTTTATACTTTGATCCTCACTTGGTGGTGTTGAAAGTGCTCCGTGTGCGTGCGTGCGTGTTAATGACTAGAACCTATTAACAAAAGGTTCATGGCAATAATTTTATCTTAAGTACTATTTACAATAACAGAAATGGCATATAGTACCCTAGTAGACTGAGAATGTTGTTTACCTGGTAACTGACAAGTGCATTTGCTACAAATAGTTGGTTTTCTTTTATTTAATTCCAAAATTCATTTACACAAGCAGCAAGACAGGACTTCCTGCGGTACTGTTCATTCCACTCCAATAAACACAGAACAAGACAAATGCATCAGTGTATTAATTGACTTTAGCATTTTATTTATAACATTATGCACATGCCATTTTGCATTTTCTTATGAGCATTGACTTTGCTGACAATATTTGAAGTCAAAATGTGTTCGCTACTTTTGAGATTGAGGTTGCTGTGATAATGTTTTCCACCTCTCTTTAATCAGAAGATATATTAAACAGAAGCTATTTGCTATTTGACTGAACATTCCAAGATTTAACACAAAGCACTGTTAGCAATGTCGGCAAACAAGTGCTTGCTTTTGTTGTTGGGGTAGGCAGTTTGGTAGGTCCTATGACATGTTAGGATCTTAGGGAACACCCCACAGTCTTCGTAATAGGGAATAGGGTAGCATCATCAATTACTAGGCTCTTTAGGATGTTAGGGCCCAAGGTGTCTTGGTCCACGGCAGTTATGTCAATTACCAAGCACACTGTGGTATATGCTTTATTGTCAATATGATAATAATTCATCATGCCGCTTATATTGTCTTATGTGAATTCACATACAGATAGCATACTGTAAAAATGTCTCTCATGCTTGCCCATCCAGTTTGCTTTTAGGTGATCTCCATTCTGTGGGTTGCCATTTTAGTCAGCAATGTGCATTTGTCTTGTTTATTGCTCCATGCATGTTTAATCTTGTTGCTTATTTCACTGTCGTCCCCTCTGCTCCAACCCATCTCCAGCCTCCCCCTGCTCTGGCCAGCCTCCTGCCTCCTGGAGTCTATTCCCCCCCTGTGCGTGCTGGTATACAATCTCCCACATCTGCACGCCCTGTTCAAGTCCATCCTTTGGCAGAGGTTGATTAGAAATGACTGGGCTTGTGAAAGCCATGATATGCCTTCATTTTATTGTACAATCAGGGATAAATGGAAGGAAGAGAAGAAGGATGCTCTGATGTCTAATTTTGACAGGGCCACATATTTTTTATAACTACAGAATTTCCTCATTTCACATCTGGTTGTTGAATACAGTATGGTCTTTACGACATTGATGTTACTTTATACTTTTGGTAGTACAAATGTGCTACCATTTCTTTCAAAGACAGTTTTGGGGGGGGGGATTACCTCACAATTTTGCTCTATGAAAGCTTTATGAAATACTTTTAATGAAATTGTAAGCAATATCAGAACAATTCAGGAAGAATGCCCATCTGTATGTGCCTCCTCCTCCGTGAAGCAAACAGAAGCTGTTGTTCCTGCCACATTCCTCCTCTAACAGAACCATTCTCTCCTTCGCCATTCACCTGCTCCTACTCTGTCCATCCATTTGCTTGTGCGCCTGCATGCAGATTTGGAGATGGAGAACGTAAAGCAGGACAGTGCATGGATGGCCGATCCATTAAACCACTACAGGCTGAGCTCAGGTAGAACCATGTGTACATCTTTGTGTGCCATAACCAACAACCCATACTAACACACCTGTCCGTTTACTTCACTGTCCATAAAGCCAATGTACTGTAGGAGGCTTTGTTTAATTCATTGTTCTCCGTGTACTCAATGATATAACACGTGTTTTTGGTCAGGGGTTCCCAACTTCAGACACCGCATTCACAGCAGTGACCTAGGAGCCATTGGGGTTTACTGCCTTGCTCATAGATTGAACTTATGGGCAATCTAGCAACCATTCTGGTCAGACGCTCTAACCAGTAGGCTATCTACTTTCTTATGCTGAGGACCACTAAATTCCCGTGAAATGTTCTCGGCAACTTCCATCCACATACGGGCTAATTTTCCTAAAATAATGTTGGGTTAAAAAAACAATGACAGTTGGAAGTAGTCACTATTTTTTTATCAAATAATTATCTCCTCATGTTTACTTCAATTGTTGAGAAACAACAATCTTCTATATTCAAAACGGTGAGTAGTGGTCCTGTAGAGCTTTTAACTGATTTGTTGGTCCCCAAAATGGATGAAGTTGGGAACAACTGCTCTAACATGAGTTTTCAGAGAGACATGTTTACCTCTATCAAACTCACTTGCACTGTATTTGAATAATGGATCACTAGTTTTTACAATGAATGTGTTGCTGTGTTATTTACCATTTACATGTCAGGTTTCACTGGATTATTTTTGAAGAGTGAAGTTACTATTCTCTGTATATTCTCTGTTACTATTTTGTGTATATGCAAATCATTGGACAAACGATTATCATGCTGCTCTTTTCATTAGGCCTTTTGTCCCACTATCTGCCAGCTGTAGATTTCTGTTTTCTACTGTGCTTGGTTTAATTTGAAGGACTTTCAGCCGTGGTTAGGGTCTAGACTGGTTTGATTTATTCAAGATCGGCTTTTAAGTAAGGACTATAAAATGATCCTGTGGCGCATTAGGCTTTGTCCTGCAGCAGTTAGAACCCCAGTTTCTCCATGGTGACTGAAATGGCTACATTCCTAACAGGGGAACCCTGACTTGTTTAAATACACCCACTTTTGTTGTCCTTTTAGCTGGAAACCAAGAAGATCTCAGTGTGAACAGAATGGCAGAAATGATGCGCAGTTGGCTGCACCTAAATGTTTAGACACCTTGGAGTAACTGGGGAAATTCAATAGGGTTTTGTGAAAAATAGGGTTTGCAATATCAAGTTCATAAGGAAATTAGAAAATGTTCAAAATCTGAGACCCACTATCATCATCCAAAAACACTACAGTCCCAGCAACAGTGTGGTCAGCTGTGTCCAGATGTTCTGACCCCACAACTCTTTCCAACCCCAACTTCCTTCCCCGATTGGGGCTGACTTCCTGTCTGGGGACAAGTCTTGTGAGTTGGGCAGCTGCTAGGAGTGTAAACGAGCCAAGACAGCTGATGTGTCTATGAGAGAATGTGAGAAATGGAAGGAGAGAGTATGTGAAGACTGAGTAAGATTGCGCCTGCTTTTCCCCATGGGGCTTTGGTTGATTTGCTAACACATGCCTTAGGCTGTGAAACTGGGAGGCACAGAGGCCTTGTGTAGTTTGGGTTTGAGGGATGACGGCAGCAGACAAGACATATGCCCTCGATCTCTTCAGCGCCGGACAAGGGCTACAATAACCCATGGGTCCTGTTTTTGGTCTACACACACATTGTGCATAGTCGAGAATACAAGAAGAATACATTGGGAATGGATTTTTTGCTTTTTGGCTACTGAATACATTACAGACAAACAGTGTGGACTGGGATTATTTCAGTTTCTTGACCAGAAAAAAATTGCCAGTGAGAATGAGTGGCTCCAAGTGGGATGTCTCTTCGCTGGCATGTTTCAAGCTTCCGTGTTTTTAGAGGACACATTTTAGCTTTTCAGAATCTGCAGATGAATAGTAAATATGGGATGTCCATCTTGGCCTTAAGAGAACTCCATTGGTTCTAAATGAGATGGGTGTGTTGTGGAAATGTGTATGCCAAATGGAGGGGAAAAGAGGCTAGAACTTTATTATTTCTATTATTATTGTATTTCAATTTAGAGGATCAATGTGGGTCACATTCTTTTAATTAGACACTGGTGTGGTGGTTCCAGAGAAGTGGGTATTGTACCACCCCATCCCCCCACGGAAGGGAAGACTTCTGGTATAGAATACAATGTGTGGTTCACATGAGTCAAACCTGGTTTAATAAATCAAATGTTTTAAGTTCTGTACACTGTGCAAACCACATAAGTAAAAGTGCTCTTTTTCCTTGGAAATAGCTAAACCTGTGTGTGTGTGTCACACTTCAATTTAAATGAGCAGGCATCTACCAGTGTTGTTAGGGTTAGTATTGTTTCTATTGTGTAGGTTGTGTTTAGAGAGTCATACCAATAAAGAAAGGTGATAGATCGAATCCCTGAGCTGACAAAGACGAAAACATGTTCTGTCGTTAAGCAAGGGTTAAACCTAAATGCTCCCAGGGCTCTCATTATGGCCTGGCCAGGTAACTTTTAATGGGTTTAGTCAAATGCAAATCTTGGTTGGACCTTGCAAACTGACAAACACCTCACCCCTTTCGCATTAAATGGAGTTGGTAAAACAAACGGCCACTGGATTTATAAAAAAAGTTTTATACAGCCCCAAGCATGATACAGCCCAACTAGAAGATTTACTTTGTTTGTTGTTTAAGTCGTCGAGCCATATCCGAGCAAAGAAATGTTTTAACACTTTCTTATATCCTCTCTCTCGTTCTATTGATTTTTAAAGTAACTTTATTTAATTGTCTGTAGACTAGGGCGTTATTGTAGTTATCATTTCCGTCGTCAATTCTCATGCAATGAAACTGCTCGGTGCGGTGTATTTTACTGGTTAATTATATTTCGCATATTTCGCAAGTCTGCCCATATCCATACCTTCTGATATGTTAAATAAAACGTAATAATTAATACGGTGCACAGCTCCACTGAACTACTTTGATACGTATTAGTGGTTATTAAAATGGGACTACATGTATTGCCTACTGGAAACAAGTATACGCAATGTCAACCAAAAATAAAGTGTATGGCGTATACCCGGCTCCACTGATTATACATGTTTTAATAAAATGCATATTTTGTTGACTTGTAGGGGTGGGGTTTTGTGGGTTTGTGAACAATAACAATCGATATTGTTATACTGTAGTAGTTACGGTCATCGACAGCATATGGCAATTTATTTCATTTTAATATTATGTATTATATAGGTTTCATATTATGAGTACTGTATTTTACATCGTCATTAACGTATGAAATAATAGCGTTTTTATATATATGGCAGTTTTTTCCATTACGAAAAGAACGGATTTGCCCGATTTGAAACGCAATATCGATATGCTACATCGATTTGTACAGCGTTTCCATGCGAGACGTTGTGACGGACTGTGACTGGTGGATTGTAAACTGACACGGGAAGGGGCTGGACATTAACTGAAAGGGAGAAAAAGAACAGAATGTTGTGAAGAAAGTTTGCTTGAGGGGGGATAGAACACACTAGACTAGTTGAGTGACAAAATATATTATAAATCTTTTTGAAACGGCTCTTCACTTTCCGGGGAAGCATGTGCTGTGTTAGTGACATTTTGATTGTCCTTCGGTCATTTTAAACGACGTATAAAGATTTGTCATTTAAAACGAAGTTTTAGGATTTGCAGTTTCAGGACAAGTGTCTGTATGAAAATGTCTACGCTTTACCTTGGATTCTCTATTTAAGTTATAAAAAAAAACCAGAATCCCACCGATACGCAGGTAAGAATATACTGAATGTACGTTTGTATCTTTGATTTTAGGGCATTTTCCAAAAATTCACTAATTTTGACACTTAATAAAGGCTTCTTATATTTTGTACTTGTTTTATCGAGTAACATTCAGGGACTTTCTGCCAAATAGTTTTGTTTTTTATAATTTTTTTGTTTTATAATGTAACAGTCATGGCGCAGTCCTGTCATTTTACGACAGTGGGTCATTTGCTGGCTCTATGCTCTGGGAGAAAGACCTGGTGGTTAGTTTGTTTTATGCTACAATTACCGAAACTCCTTAATGGGTTGTAATAGAGTAATTGGTTGTAATTATATATGGTAAATATATAACAGTCAAGGGCTGTAGGTTGGGATTCTGCATTGTGTAGTGCCTAAAGGCTTTTAATGTATAAGGCATATACCACACCTTTGTTGGCTTATTGCTTAAGTTGATGAACTTCAAATTAGCCCAAAATCACTGGCAGTGATTGGACAGCATTTGCTTGACGTTTTCACAGGTTATACTTCCAGTCCAGTACTGTCCAGACAATGTTTTAGCTTCTTTGCCTAAGTTAATTAGAGGGCCTGTAAATATTCAATAGTTGACTGACAGGCTTACCGAATCCTACCAATTTTTGTTTTATGCTCACGAAAATAGTTTGATTATGTTTACACCATTTTTATTGCATTTGAGTGGTGGCAATGGCATCCTATAATAACATTGTATTACATTGATTCATAGCTTGTCACATTGATCATTTAGAGGTTAATTGGGCTTTTTAGTTTAAATGTCATCATCTTAATCTTGACATATCTTAAGAAAATGTATTAAATCTGGACTATCTGAAAATGAGATGTCAGAATCCAGTCCACCAAATCAAATATTGTTAAATCTCTAGATTTTTGCCTGATGGCTTAAGATAAGCCAGCCAAGAAGAGCAAATGTTTGTGACTGACTACCTCTGGTAAATACCGTAGTGGTTTAAGATGCATACTTCTACTCACTAGACCGGGTATCGAATCTGGCCAGGGACAAGAAAGATTAGCTGAGGATAAGCTGGCTACATACAGTAAACAAAGCAAACAATACTAAAAGAAAATACAGCCTCATTGGCTGAACTGTCCCCTGAGGCAGGAAATTTACCACAAATGGGTCCTATATATAAGACTTTGAAAGGCAGAGTTTAAATGCACTTTTATGGAAATACGTTTGGGTTCTTGAGTCTTAAATTACACTATTGAAAGCTATTAATGAGCCTTATTGACCAACTCGGACTTGAATATGAACAGTTTTGACCATTATTTCTTATTTGCAGGGGTGACACTATTATTAATAATGGGTATGTCACTGGCGGCTGGGAAACCCCTGCAGCCACCGCAAGACAGGGGGCCACCCACGCTTCAAGGGCCCCGCTCTGCGTAGCAAACAATAAGCTAGGCCTATCAGAGCCCTTGAGTTTCGACTTCCAGGTTAAGAAAGCACGTGAAGTAGGCCACCTACCAGATCGTCCTCCCCCTTCTAGTCGAAAAGGGGGCTAAATAGTTTCAAGATGCCTGAATGGCCTTTGCGTATCTTACGTGCTCTATGACATTTAAGCTGCTTTCAAAATTGCTTATCGTTAGTGTTTGAGAGGTGACGGTAGAGATAACAAAAATAAAAAAATGTATGCAGGCGGTGCTCAAAAGCGCAGCGATAGTGTTGCTTAAAACACCCGCAAATTATGCCTATTTAGACAAGCCAGAGAGGAATCATTATCATCAGCACCTCCACAGACTGAACGCTGCCACAGCCGCTAGCAACCAGCAACACATCTTCACCAGCAACCAGCATTACCAACAAGACATCAGTGTTGATTTTGTCAACAAACATAGTGACGGAAATACCTACTTTTCAGTGGCAATTGATGAGACGACAACTGCCTAAAAAATAAAAGCAAAATGAAAAACACTTCAATTTGGTTGACCAAAATTAGAGACGACACTATCTTTGTGACAGTACTCAAATGTAACTACCATTGTTGGATAGGAGGATTTTGGAAAGAGACAAACGTTTTGGAATCTTCTGTTCTCCCGTTGTTCTTGCATTTAGAACTTGTCCAACCATGTCAGTAAAATAGCTCGAACAATAACGCGTGTGCAATACGTATTTTCCACTGCGTAATTACATTTTTGGAAGTGTAGGACACGGGGCGTCCTCATTTTTCCACATGACTAAGTAAAGGTAAAGGAATAGCTGCTCTTCAACCGCGTCCTGGCTCACCACGGTCACATCTCCCCACGGCCAGGCGGAACCAGGCGTGCCTGGTGTTTCTGTTTGGTTGTGAAACTATTTGCATAGTTGTTCTGTGACACCACACACTTGTGGTTGACGTCGTCCCTCTTCACTCTGCCAGAACACTTACTCCAATGGGTTATTCAGTTTGGAACAATCAGCCATTCTGGTCCATACTGTAGCGCTCCCATGCAAACAGAGGTCACTGTCTCTCAGGACCACATCTAATTGGCATGTAATTGGGTAGGACTGCATTACCAGGGGCCCAGGCTGCTGCATAGTTACAGTGTATGTGGACAACCCTACTAATTAGATGCATTGAGTTCAGGTGTTTCAGCCACAACCATTGCTCACGGGTCTCTGAAATTCAGCACATAGACATGAAATCTCCATAGAAAACTATTGGCAGTACAATGGGTTGTACTGAAGAGCTCAGTGACTTTAAACGTGACCCTGTCATAGTTAGTCATGTGTGCTGGTCTGTGAGCAAATACCATAACTAGTTGATCCAAAAACAATCTTCATTCGACAAAAAAAAAATTCTCAGTCTGGGGCAACCCTGTTGAAAATCATGTATGAAAGTCTGCCCTGTCCACACATCATTGTAGCCATCCAGCCACCCTGGGTGCAGCAATCTGCCCTGTCCACACATCATTGTAGCCATCCATCCACCCTGGGTGCAGCAATCTGCCCTGTCCACACATCATTGTAGCCATCCAGCCACCCTAGGTGCAGCAATCTGCCCTGTCCACACATCATGGTAGCCATCCAGCCACCCTGGGTGCAGCAATCTGCCCTGTCCACACATCAT